>JAUZST010010160.1:0-12560 GCA_034779995.1 Parotocinclus haroldoi | reverse complement strand
TTTGAATTCCAGGTTGTGAGGTAACAAAATGTGAAAAATGTAAAGGGGGGTGAATACTTTCGCAAGGCACTGTACTTTTGCCACTCACAAATATGTAATATTAGATCATTTTCCTCAATACATGAATGACCAAATATAATCTTTTTGTATCATTTGTTTAACTTGGTTCTCTTTATCTAATTTTAGGATTTATGTGAAAGTCTGATGATGTTTTAGGTCATATTTATGTAGAAATGTAGAAAATTCAAAAAGGTTCACAAACTTCCGAGCACCACTGTATGCGCTGTTTAACGATTGCTTTACGTTCTGTGAAACATGGTCATTGGGAAAGGTGCACAGATTCTGATATCTGTTTAGTTTAAATAAAAAACAACCTTCTGTCCAAGAATTTAATAATTAATGGAAACTTCTGCAACAGATGTGTGCTTATGTCTGGATCTAACACTGAGTTAATTTAGCTTAAAACAGAATTGAATTGTTAATTTATGTTAGTAAATTGTGATTAATGTTATTATTAGTGTGTTTTCAAGTGTGGCTGTTTGTGTTGCTGCTGTGCACATGTATGGTTATCTGTGACAGGCATAGGTTATATGATCGATCACAGGTTCCAGGTAATCTGAATGAAAACTGAAAAGCCAGTCACCAGCCGATTGTAGTTGTTGATTATTACCATAGTGTCATACCCTTAGTACATTAATGTAATGTTCATTTACAGGGTAGTTTTGTAACGGGATGTGTGTGAATCCCACGACCTATAATAATAATGGAGAAATAATATATAACCAAACTAAAATGGGGAAAAAAGGAGCGAAAGGTTCTCTAACATATGAAAGCAAAAAGGTGAAAAGGTGTGCTGCTGTGTTGCATGCCAGGTGGCAGCAATGTGTAAATAAATTGCAGTGAATGCCAGGGGGCTGCCCTTTACGGCCGGATATGGGGTTCGGCGCTGATAGTGACCCTATAGCGGCTTATAGCAGCCAGGGTCCGGAGGTGACCCCTCCGGCCGCGGACCCAGGATGCAAGCTTCACAAGCCATGGGTCGAGGGTGAAGCCCCTACCAGCCGCGACTCCCGGGCGCCATCAGGTGCCGGGGAAGGAAGCGGCAGAGTCCATACAGGACTGTGGGCGAGCGTGCAAAAGGCACGATGAGGTGCGGATTTGGGACATCTCCCAAATCGCGAGGCACGGAGGAACTCCAGAGGGGGAGCATGAGCTCGAGCGTGCAGCACGAGTGCGAATTGATCGCGAAAGGTGCCAAAGCACCAGGGGGCGAGCGTGTGCTCAAACGCTCGTATAGCACAAGCGCAGATTGATCGCGGAAGGCGCAGAAGCGCCGGGAAACGAGCATGAGCTCGAGTGCGCATGTAGCGCGAGGAAGCCATGCCGGGGCGGGTATATTTTCAGTGCGCAGCCGGGTGGCGGCTCTAGCTTGGGCGTTTCTCAAACTAAGAAGGCAGCCGACTTCAGCGAGGCTCAAAGAAGTGGGGAGTGAGGCTAAATAGTTGAGGACGGAGAGGGCGTGGCTCAGACGTGCGAGGAGCGCACATATAAGCCGAGCCAGAGCACACCTGAGAACGGAACAGAAACCCCTAAAAGTGTCCCTTAAACGCTAAATACCTCAAGGGTTGCCCCTGTACCCGTCTGACGGCACTAAAAGCCCCAGGACCTTATCAACTAGCAAACAAACTAAGCGAGTAAATGTCCAGCGTGTCCCCTGAGCGCGTGCGCACCAGTGGTTGGGTGCACAGTGGAGTGAAACGACCTGACAACAAACATTTCTAGAACTCCCACCTAAGTACAGGGAGACGCAGGTGCTCGTCATCAGATCGTTAACTAGGCACTGGTTATAAGCCACCTCACCGATTGCTCTGTAACGGCAATCAATGAGGCAGCATTGCAAGGGAAAATATAAGAACCTTAACAATTTGCACACAGTTAAAATAACACACATGTCTTTCAACTGTGGGATTGAACCTGGGACCTTTTTGCTGTGAGGCAGCGGTGATACCCACCTAGTCACCGCGCCACCCTGTGCAAACAAACTACTATGCTAGAGAATGTTCAAAATGAATATAAAGTGATTTTAAAAAGAAACATTTTATTTTATTTTATTAAACAAGATGATCAGAAACGCAAATAAAAAGTCTAATAAAGTTGTTCGATGATGCCATATTACATATTTAGGGGGGTAAAGCATGTCTTTATATTCATTTTGAAATATCAGGTATTTTTTATTTTTGTAAGCACACAGGCATATTTATAGACAATTTAAGCATATATGAGACATAGATACGTACTGTCTGATTCCCCTGGATACAGCGTAATCAAGCTAATTCCAGCTAGTTACACAGGCTGCCATTTTTACCTTTCCAGCTCCCACCTGAGATATTCATCAGCATTTGCTTGATTACCTCAAAGAAGCTGTCAGTCTCTCCTAATTACAACTTCCCCTTTTCATTCTCCATACATGATAGGCACCAATTAAATCGCCGGAACTAATCATAACATAACACTTGTCCTGAAATGAATGTGGATGTATTGTAACACCTGCTTAGGTAAGTGAGTGCGTTCTTAGAGCCAACTTGTATCTCAGCATTTGCTCTTCGTAATGGAAATTTAATGGGACATAAGCGGTAGGCTGTGGCAGCTAGAGAATGAATAATAAGGTGGGAGGTGAGGTTAAAGACCCAATGCATGACGTAAATAAGGGCATGTTCTTCAATGATCTGTTGTTCTTATGCATGTGTACACCTCTAAATGAGCAAATTTACATAGATACACAGCTCTTATATTCATGGACAATGGAGGACACAGATGATTAAACTCTGATTTAAACAGAGAAGCCGGTGTGATCCATACAACTGATGTCATTAAGCTACTTGGTTGCATGACACTCTTCGAAGTGCAGTATGAACCATAAAACCCTACTATGGAAATGATGTCATAGTACCTCGGTGTGTATGGTTATGTATGGTGTTTGTGAGTTTAACTCTTAGGGCACATAGATTTTTTCACTTTTTTAGACTTTTCCAGCACAATTTTCTCTTTGGGTTCTAAAGGTCATTGGCCAGATTTCTCCAAGTATTATCAGTATGTACATTTTACTGTACAGTTGAGCTTGATGTTTGTGAACCCTTTGGGATTTCCTATGTTTTAATATTTTCGACCTAAAAAATCATAAGGAATTAACACAAGCCCTAAAAGCAGATGAAAAGATCGAAATAAAATATTATAGTTCATAATTTATTTGTTATATTACATGCATGTGAATGGCAAAAGTATATGAACCATGGGACCTCCTTGTGCAGTCCTACACATCATCGTGATTTGAGCCTATTCCTCTGTTTAGAACAGCTGTTGTTGGGTTTCATCACATAAACTGCTTCCACAAGTCAGGACTTTGACTTGGCCATTCCAACATGTATTATTGTGGAAATATTACTTAGTAGAACATCTTGTGTGCTTAGGGATGTTGTTTTGCTGCATAACCCATTCCGGAGAATTTATGCTTTTATCAAAGGTCAGGAAATCTGAAAATTTGTGTTGACAAGAGCAAAACCAGTGGAAGGTAAACACGCCCACCACGCCACCAAGTGCAGTCTGTCAGGAGAACGCTGGATAAATTCTTCAAACGTTGCCTGGAATTTAGTAAGAACTTTTTTTACAGTATTATGCTTCGCATGCTGAGTATCTGTATGTTGTTTTGGATCGTTTCGAAAAACTTGGTTGCAAATGTATTTTTCAATTAACAAAGTTTGTAAGCAACAATAGTTCTTGTTTGTACGTTCGCTATACATGTATATCAACACAATAAAGGTTTAATAGACATTTAATATGTTACATAGCACATCCCGTCTTTTAACATAGGGCATGTTCGTTTAATCGGACCAGCCGGTTATTAGGACCAAACCATCGCATCCCGATGTGATCCGATTAACCAGATTCGACAGTATATAAAAAGGGCAGTCTATACTGAAGTGAAAGTGAGCATCAATGTATTTGTAGTCTAGGTTTGTGGTCAAGACAGGTTCAAAAGAGAGAGGAAATTAGAGAGAGGAAATTAGTGAATGGGAGCCAAGGAAGAAAGGCAAAGAAGGGTATGAACGGCTAAAGGGATAGAGCAGGAACAGGTACTAATGAAGATGACATCATCTGAGCATGAATGGCGCTTCTGTTCAAGACATCAGAGAATAATATCCTGCTAAGCACAAACTGCTAAGTACACACATAATTTATTACTGCAATCTAATCACTCTCTTCAAATGAGTTCCAAATGAGTTCCAATGGAACTCATTACCAGCCACTTCACAATGATGATCAGCTCAGGCAATAAAGATTGCGCTAGCCGAGAGCAAAGGAAAAATAACGAAATTGAAATAAACAGCAATTGCATGGACAGTTGTAATAGTTTAGCCACTTGCTTTATGTGATGCATAGAATCAGCAGCTGTATTGCCAAAGTTAAAGATGTAAATTTTTAATATTGTTTTAATGGCCCCAGCCAGATCAGAATTGTTCAGCTTCATAGAACTCTGGCTCCCTTCTTCCAACACCCAATGTACATAAAGTGAAGACCAAATGACTAAGCCTACTATTAAAATGCTTGCTTAGATCTTTTTAGAAATTGATTTATACTGCAGCAGTATAAAGTATGACCTAAACACACCTTAAATTTTTGCACTAGCTTCTTGAAAAGCAAATAAGATCAATGAGTGTTGTAGCTCACTTGCGCAGGCTTTCTTCTGTCGCTCTGTAAACCCTTGAGATGGCTGTGCATGGAAATCCCAGTATATCAACAACAACCATTCCATGTTTAAAGTCAGTTAAAAAAGTCAGTTAAAAATAAAATACACTGAGATGCTGTCATATCATTGGCTAATTCGATATTTATGTTAACGATCAGTTATACAGGTGTACCTAATAAAGTGCCTGGTACACTGCTCAATGCAACATGTTCATGCACGCAGTGAATCATGATATGTGTGCTAAAACAAAAAGCAGGAAGCTTCATGTCACACAAAAGTAGCATTGTGTGTAGCATTAGAACTCACTCGCTGTTGTTTCTGAAAACTCCAGGCTTGTGTTGGATGGATAAAGCATGGCTCCCAAGCATATAATTAGTATGTTGTCAGACATTCATTTTCTTTAATTAAAATTTTTTAAAATAATTTATTTCATACATTTATTTAAGTATAATATAAATGTATTAGTCTGTACTGTGGATAAGAACTGTGCAATTCATTCTGCCAGTTTTGTAGTACTGTGCTCTGCGTTGTTTTGGGTGTGCTGGGAACAAATGCCAAGTCAGAAAAGTTACATTTTTGTGTAGTTTCAGATTACTGCTGAAATCTGACTATGATTGGATTAGTATTAATTATTGGCTTATTATTATGTAAACTCACTCATTGACAGCATTTAGCAGAAATGATAATCCAGATCATGTTAAAATTAATACAGCTATACTAGGTACAATTAACACAGCTGAAGTTTGAGGGTCTTTCTTAACTATCATATATGTATTTTACATGTACTGAAATCAATGTACTGTTAATATGTTATTGTGGTATTCTGCCAATTTGGGGGTTTTGTAGTCTATCAGATATGTGTGGTTTGTTTCTTTGACTAACATTGTGGGGGTTAATTTGTTCTGAAAAAAAAATATTTGTTTCTAATTTAAAATAATGTGCAACTGTTGCTTCTAACACTGGCACATTCTTACATTCTAAGAGTTTTACTAATGTACTCCCATTATGTTTTTACTACTGAAGCTGGTTTAATACCTGTTTTCCACTTACATATACACTGCTCCCAAAAACAGCAAACACAACGTCAAAAGGATGTTGGATGTGGTATCCATATCGGTCAGTCCAGAACCACTCTTGAATTTACAAAATGTGTTCACTGTTTGAACGTCTTTCAAGGACCTGAGTTGGACGTCTGTAGCAATATTTTATTTTATCTTAATTACATTTTATTGTTTCTTGTATTGGACTTTGTATTGGCTTCTCTGCGGACGTCTTTTGAACGTCTGGCAAAAACATTATATGGACGTCTTTTAGACGTGTCCTTGCTCAATGGGTATCCTCTTGTTGGTTGTAGTAGTAAACAATATGTTGGCTGGCTGAACTGGTCAGTGCAATATTGAGAGATTCCTGTCTCTTAATCTCTGGCTATTCTAAGCACTGACAATCAATAGCACTTGGACTCAATGTACTCTTAAGAAGTTATGAAGTGGCTTTGTCACAGTTCTAAATTGATGCCACTGAACCTCTATCATGAATATTCAAGACTAATTAGGTGGTTGCGCACTAGAAGATTAATTGAAGTGCAAACTTGTGAAAACGTGGCATAGATAGTCATTCCACACACCAAAGGATAAATGAGACTCTAATTTTGGCCATGCATTATAATTTTTGCTCAGGCATTAACTTAACCTTGGTATTAAGTACAAATCTTATTTAAAGAACTGAGTTTGTAGCTAAAAAGTTATACTTTCTATCACAGTATGTATGTTTATTTGTATAGCACATTGTCTTAAAGCTTCAAATTTGAGCCTTAAAGATAGGCAATGGAAGAGTAAAACTGGAAGTAGTAAAAGAATCTCTACAAGAATCTAAAATTCACAACATATCTTTATGTCTGTAGATAGTTCCTCCAAGTGTATAAAAGATTTTGATCTGGACATAAGCAGCAGCTTGTGATCCACTGTACTGGAGCTGGTAATTGCTGGATATTAGCAAGAACATGTAGTTCCCAGGGGAGAGATTTGTATTGCTTATAAAAAGGAGTAGATGCTTTAACAGGACATATAGTCCTTTGTATATGAGCAAGATAACTAAATCCTTACAACACAGCAGGAGCTTGTAGTCATCTGCAAAGGAATGGGGGCTTGCAGTTCTCTTTAATGTTACAGGAGATTTTAGTTCTCCAAAAATGAGTGGAAGCTTGTAATCCTCTGTAAAGGTGCAGAAGCTTGGAATTTAAATCGAATAAGTAGCAACTTGTACTCATCTGTAAAGACGTAAAACAAACAGGAATTTTCCGTTCTCTTCATAGCCCTTGTACTTTGTATGCTGTAGTCTTGTAAGGAGCAGAAGTTTGGGCCTGAAAAGAAAGAAATAGTTGTCATTTTGACAGTAGTAGGAATTCACATCCGTCTGCACAGGAGCAATAACTTGGAGACCTCCCCACTTGAATGGAGCAGGAGTCTGTAATGCTATGCACAGAAGCAGGGATTGTCAGTGAGTGCTGAACCTTTTAGTCCTCTGAAAAGAAGACTTCTGGATAGTACCAGAAACGTGTAGCCATCTGTTATGGATCAGGAGCTGTAGTGTTTTGGAAAGAGTTCAGGTTCAGGTTCATCTTTAGCCCAGTTGACTGTTTGTTATCATCAGGACAGGATCAATAGGTGTTATTTCTCTGCTCAGTTCTTCTGGACAGAGCCAGTACTTGAATTTATCTGGACAACAGCAGGGGATGGTAAGAGCTGTGCACAGTAGTAGAAACGTGTGGCCTTCTACACAGGGGCAGAAGCTTGTTGTCCTCTGTAAAGAAAGAGGACCTTGCAGTTTTCTGAAAAGGAGCAGCCTTTTACAGACCTTCAGAACTGAGCAGAAGCTTTTAGTCCTTGTCTTTGTTAGAAGCATGCTCTTCTCTGTGCATGAGAAAGATCTTATGGTCCTCCATAAGGGAGCAGGAGCTCAAGTCCTTTGGAAAGAAGCATGCAGTTGCTGTCCTCTGGTCAGCAACAGGAGCTTGTGGAACTCTGGCAAGTATCACAAGATTGTAAAAGAGGTAAAAAAAGACCTACACCTAACTAAAAAATATACAATTATTTCAATAACGATAAAGCACAATAACAAAACGTCCCACCAGTCAATAATAAAATGCATTCCAAGAGAGTTTTAGGGACTTTTAGGGAATAATTGGCTAATTCAGACTATGAAATTAATATGGGCGTATAGAGTTATGTGAACATGAACCTCAGAAATATATAATTGTTATAGGATATGGGATTTTAGGGGGGGGGGTCATACACAGTGACTGTTATTCTGATAATAAGAAAATGTCAATAGCACTTTTTAGCAGTGTTGAAGACAGAGATGCCCATACAAGTTGTGTTCCACTCTAAATTCTTTCTTGATTACTTGTTGAAGGAGTGACAGTGTATGTATGTCAGAGTGAAGGCTAGGGGCAGTTTCTATCTCTCCCTAAGTAATACACACTGCCTCCAACACCGTGTGCAATCCATCTGTGGTGACAATTGTCTCTCGTTTCTGTTTCCAGCAAGCATACATCGCGTAGGTTCATTACCTTTCAGGTGGCATTTTGATTTATAGCTTAATGGGTTCTTAATTTATAAACACTGCATGCTTCTGAGTTACATAATGTAGGGCAGGGGATTGAGGACAATATGCAGTGGCTGTTATGGGACTGTTGTGAGAGACTTGAGTGAGGGAGGAACAGTGAAGAGTCACTGCAGTTCATCACTCAGGCATAGTCTTCTCAGAATATGTCTATAGGGAATAACGTTTGAATGTTAGCATGCTGAAAATATACTTGTGCTCTTGCCCTAATAGGCTGAAATGTCTTACATTTTCACAACCATCAGATATTGCCAGGGAATTGGTTAAAAGCATTTTTAACAACAGCTAGCATAGAGGAAAATTGCCCTGTGCCATGGTGACTCTATAACCCTTTAAAGAAAACATTGCAATTTGAAGTCATTTTCCTCACAGCAATTCTTAGATCACATGACTGATAGAATGCTGACATGGTTTGCATATAATTAGATTAGAAATTGAATCGGCGAGGATCAGGGTTACAATACAATCTATTCTGGAACTTTGCCAAGTTAATGACTGTTTGTCTACAGAGAGTTTAATTTAAATGATACATTTCCCTAAATTCTGCATTGAAGAAAGTGTTCTGGGCTTTGTTTACACCAGACAAAATATTCATCATAATCAAGCTATAGTATGTCACCTTACCTAAACATTTACATTTGCAACATTTATTAGACAACCTTGTCTAGAGTGACTTACAGAAGTGCTTTGTATTCCTTCTAGCATGCCAAATCTCTTGTTAGAACCAGAACCTGCTAGGATCTGATGTAAGTAAAGTCAAAAACACCTTTGTTTGGCTAAGATACCCAGCTCCAGACACAGATCAAAATGCATATAAATCTACATTGTTTAAATATACAGGCTGTGAGAAATTGTGACATTATAATCTATCAGCATGATCCCAAGGTGACAATGTCATGCAAAATCACTGCATTCATTTGGTCCACACCAAATTATTTGTTGTCAGACTTACATCACTGCGTTGGGATTCTTCAGCATGCAAGCTTTTGGGCCAAATGTGGTTACTGGACTTGGTCCATGGAGTGACTGGGTCCGCCTAAATAGAAAACAGAATAAAATGAGAACAAATGGTTAAGTTTGTATACAAACTACATGTATGGAACTACCTCACTGCATGATGCATTTGGCAACAGTGGGATTTTGAAGAAAACAATAACCAAAACTTCTGTATTTGAATTTTAATCACTTTGTAACCAATATTACCATCTAGTCAATGCAAAATAACAAGTAGCATCTTCCCAGACCATGTACTTCCTGATTAAACAAACTATTAACTATTAACTCTACTTTAACCTTTAACATAAACCCTAAGTACTTCACAATTACATGTTCTTAAGAAACCCCGCCAACCCTGTTTTTGGTAACTAATCTCTGCTTGAGTCAAATCCTGCAGAACCCATTCATTTACTTAAGCGAACACGCTGCCTAGGTCACATGGCTCACTATTGCTTGTGACAGTTACAGAATACACCTCATCATTTGGACACCCAGCAACTGTAGGAAGCAACTCAATTTGTAATAACTTTTACTCACTCATTCAAGCACTACATTTTCCATCATATTGTACCTGGGGGGAAATGTTAGGTCACAGAAAAACAATAGACAATACACTCCAGAAAATGATCAGCTAAGCAAGTAAAAAGAAAGAAAGAAAGATTCTGTGTTACATGAAAGCACACCCCTGTGATTAGGCTCCCAAATTACTTTAATTAGATTTCTTTAAATGTTCTAAACATAAATACATTAACACACCCTCTCCAGAAACTAGAAAGTGTGTTTGATGTTCCAAACTTCTCTTGGGAACTTTCAGTGCAGCAGATTTTTAGTAGTATTCAGATTTCTGCATCCAAACAACCCTGTCTCTCAGCTCTACAGGCAGTTTTGTCCTTATGATGGCTTGTTTTTTGTTGAGAGACCTTATATAGAAAGATGTGTTTCTTTCCTAATCATGTCCGATCAACTGAATTTACCATAGGTGGATCACGAGAAACTTCAACTGTCCTGGCAAAGGGTCTGAAGGGTCCATGCATATTTTAGTTTAGCCTTTAGTTTGGCCCTTTTTAGTTTTAGCCTTAATAAATTCAAATTGAAGTACTGACAAATGCCAACTAAAAATTACTGAATTATTTGAGTACTCATTCACTGTAAATGGCAACCGGTTATATTCATTTTTTTAAACAAAATGCCACCTGTAATTACTTGAACTTAGGAAAGTTCAATATTACAATCACAGCTCATGTGTTTTGTATTTTTTTCTAAATAAATACAATTTTAGGTGATGACCTAATCAGTACCTTTTTAAGTAGAAGGAGGTGCATATGATGTGTATCTGTGAAATTCATATCTACACATGACATGTATGATGCCATTCATGAAGATATGCTGATTATATTCTCTTTTTTCTAGACTGATATATAAAAAGCCAGCATCTCTGGTGGTATGAGGGTGTGTTAGTGTCCATGGCAAAGATAACTTGTACATCTGTGAAGGCAGCATTGATGCTTCTCATAGTAATGCACGTACAAATGGGTTGTGTTTTTAAATAGATTTTATATCGCCCCCTTTTGTTCACTGTTGGGTTATTGTCACCACAGTGATAATGACTGAGTACATGACATAAAACAATGTGCATGAAAATAAGGAACTAATAACTTCCTGAATTTATTCAACAAGGGCATAGTATTAAGGACAGGAGTACCTGTAGTGTATGTGCACAGGCCAAATTATTTTCTTCATTTTAACTAATTTATCCCACAATTGCTTTGTGCTTGTGCAATTTGCTGTGCTTGTGTAAATTATGAAATATAAAATTCGAACTGTTAAGACAAAATCAAGTCGAAAAACAAGTACTACACATTACGAAAAGTAAAATCTTCACATCAGTGGCACTGATCTACACCCAAGTTTGGCTGCTACAGTAGTACTGGTGCACTGAGACTGATTGTTCGTTAATTTTTCTTCTTTAACGTCGCTATTGGCATCAGTGGCCATCTCAGCGACACATACAAGGTTATATCCATACACACACCCACACAAAATGCCAATTTAGAGACACCAATTAACCTAATGTGAATAGCTTTGGACTGTGGGAGTAAACCTACGCAGACTTTGATATTAAGCAAAAGCTTCTAATTGGATCAAACGATCTTAAAGCATTAAAATCTTAATTCATACTAATCTTGACACTGGATACTAAAATGATCTTTATAATACTTATATTTCTCTATTATCTTTGATAAATACACTAATAGGCCAAACATTAAATCCACCTGTTTTGAAACAAATTACGATCCACATGAAAGCCCAGACCAAACTGTTTTTTTTTAGTTGTAGCACATAGATTTGGGGCAATGCTGCCAGGGGCTAATTAATGAGAATTCTAAATAACCATGCCTCTTTGTGCTTTAACACCCATGTCTATGTCGTTACTGTGTATAGAACAAGTCTGATATATTTTCTGTTCTAAGTTAGAGCCTTAGTTTTATGCTTTTGATGAACATAATTTAGAATCTGTAAATAGATTTCATATAAGCGTACAATACAAAACATTCCATTTATAGTTGGGTAATAGAGAAATGAAAACAATATAATTTAAGAGGTTTTAATGAACACCCTCTTTGTGCATCAATGAAACATCCTGTTCTATTATGACACAGGCTTGATGTTCCATGTGATTAAGCATACAAGAGAACAGCAGGGCACCTGTGAAACATTAAAAGCCTGCATTCAAACACAATATCAAAGACAAATGCAGTTTAAATGATGGTGATGGATTACCTTTGAAAACAAATCCAGCCATTCCGAATGTAAAAATAGCACAAGACAATTTTATTGCTCTATGACTTAATACTTCAATTCTACACTGCACATATTTGGGCATAGTACTGTACGTAAAAGGAATTTGGGGATTTTATCATCTACAGTCCATAACAACAACACCCAGAAGTTTCGCCAGCTTCTCTGGGCCTGAGCTCATCTGAGACGTACTGACGCAAAGTGGAAAAGTGTCCTGTGGTCTGATGAGACCACATTTCTAATTGTTTTTGGAAAGCATAGGTGTTGAGTCCTCCGGGCCAAAGAGGAAAAGGACTGTCCGGATTGTTATCAGCGCAAAGTTCAAAAGCCAGCATCTCTGGTGGTATGAGGGTGTGTTAGTGTCCATGGCAAAGATAACTTGTACATCTGTGAAGGCAGC
>JAUZST010010159.1:0-12560 GCA_034779995.1 Parotocinclus haroldoi | reverse complement strand
AGAGAAAGAGAGAGACAGAGAGAGAGAGAGAGAGAGAGAGAGAGAGAGAGAGAGAGCGAAACAGCGCCTGTACCTATGTGGGTGGATGAGTGTCTGATGGAGGCGTTAAATCCCCTCCATGCAACATGCTATCTTTACTTTATTCCACAGGCTTCATGCCGTCGTCAGTTTGCGCTCCTTTTCGTACGATCTTTTGCGCATTTCCAAGAAGAACGTGCGCTCGCGATACGTGTAGATTGAAGAACTTGTGGGCAAATCAATGCCAAGCAATCTGCAACCGTTTAAATAAAGATGCATTGATGGGCATGTTTGGTGCGCCAAGTTCATTATTATTGATATTTCTCATAATTAAATAGGATGCTCTTGCCTTCTCTGGAAAAGCCATTAGTGATAATGAATTCCTGGCAGGTGTTGAAAAGCAGATGTATGATGTATCTTTGATATTGTTACTGTGGATACTTCAAAACATCATCAGGAGGCGAGATGGCATAAAATGGCTGCACAGGGATGCACTGAAGCTTGTCCATATTATCAATTAACCAATAGGTCTGGGATCCAGGATTAATGGATATTAGGTAACGCTCTATCTTTCTAAGTGAATTTACCAGATCCAGGAACATCGCTCAGAGCCTTTTATACCGTTATAGAAAGTGAAAACAAATTAGGTAAAACAGGGCTTTTGTTCGGTAACTTGGGGTTAAATGGCAGCTCCACTGCTCATTTCGTCGCTCACTCTGTACGTTCTTCAGCTCTGAATTCAAACAATCCAGCAGCAGCAAGAATGGCAGCATGGCAACGGAAGGGCTGGACAAATGTAACCGATTTGGTTGGCTGCCTTTCATTTCAATAGTAATTGTGCTCTAATAGGATTTCTCTGGCTTGTCTCGAGTGGGCTGCAGCGGGCTTCCATCCAGAAGTGTTGTGTGACTGGCGTGCCCTCGCAGCGTGCTTGCCAGTGCCAGAGATGAAAAAAATGATTAGAATAAGCAGTGACAGGCCTGAATCAAGCACTAAGCGTTGTTAATTGGGTCCGCTGTGGCGAGCGCATCGAGGGATACTGTTTGCTGGCTGTGCCTGATAAGCGTGGACGCATCGCAGACTGATCTTGTCTCTGCTTCGTTCCAGGCTCTGCCATGCGACGGCGATGGTTGGTGGTGCTGCTGGTGCAGGCATGGCTCTCGGCGAGTTTCTGTCATGGCGAGAAGCCGTGCCCACGGAGCTGCCGCTGCGACGGAAAGATTGTTTACTGCGAATCCAGCGCATTCCGCGACGTGCCCAAGAACCTGTCCGGTGGTTGCCAGGGCCTGTCGCTGCGCTACAACAGCTTGGCAAGTCTACGCGCCGGCCAGTTCGTCGGCCTCAACCAGCTCATTTGGCTCTACCTGGACCACAACTACATCGCAAGCGTGGACGCTCGTGCCTTTCAAGGAATAAGGCGGCTCAAAGAGCTGATCCTGAGCTCAAACAAGATCACGCTCCTGCATAATACGACCTTTCATCTGGTACCCAACTTGAGGAATCTAGACCTGTCCTACAACAAGTTGCAAGCACTGCAGCCAGGCCAGTTTCAAGGCCTGCGCAAACTCATCAGCTTGCACGTCCGCTCCAATTCGCTCAAGAACCTACCGTCTCGCCTCTTCCAGGATTGCCGCAACCTCGAGTTCCTCGACCTCGGATACAACCGGCTGCGCAGCATCACGCGCAACGCCATGTCAGGGCTCGTAAAGTTGACGGAGCTGCATCTCGAACACAACCAGTTCTCCAAAATTAACTTTTTGAACTTCCCCAGGCTATATAACCTGCGCGCCCTTTACTTGCAGTGGAACCGCATCCGGACCATGAGCGAGGGCCTGACGTGGACCTGGTCCTCTATACAGAAGTTGGACCTGTCTGGAAACGATCTGCTGGAGCTCGAGCCAGAGGTCTACCGGTGCATGCCAAACCTGCAGATGCTCAACGTGGACTCCAATAAGCTGGTGAATGTCTCTGAAGAAGTTGTGTCAGCCTGGATATCGCTGACCAGCATCAGCCTGGCTGGAAACATGTGGGACTGCGCGGTCGCCTTATGCCCTTTGGTGGCATGGCTGAAAAACTTCCCTGGAAACAAAGAGACGCCCATGATTTGTGCCTCACCCAAAGAGGTTCAAGGCGAGAAGGTCATGGAAGCTGTCGAGGCGAGTGGAGTTTGCAGGGTCACAGTTGCTACCCCCTCATTTGCCAGTTTTCCATCCACCCTTTCTGGCCTCCCTGCTCTGAATGCAGCCCTACCTATCGCCCCCACACCTCATCCCGGGGGCAGCAGGAGAGAGCAGGGGACATCTTTGCATCATCCCACTCCTTCAAGACCACCACAGTCTGACGTCTCTCCACCCGAGCAAGAGTTCGAGCCCGTGTCCTTTCACAAGATAGTAGCAGGAAGCGTCGCCTTGTTCCTGTCAGTCGCAATGATCCTCCTGGTGATTTACGTGTCCTGGAAACGTTACCCGAGCAGCGTCAAGCAGCTGCAGGAGAACTCGTCAGCTGCCCGCAAACGACGGAAAAAGTCCAGGGAGACGGAGCGTACGCTCAGCACCCCCTTGCAGGAGTACTACGTGGACTACAAACCCTCGAGCTCCGAGGCCACAGACGTTCTGGTCAACGGAACAGGGCCGTGCACCTACTCCATTTCCGGCTCCAGAGAATGCGAGGTATGACTCTCCACTTTGTGCTGCTTCTGGAACAAATGTGGTTTCGCAGGTTGGCAGTGAAAAAAGAGGTCAGCGTAAATTGCTTTTAGAAAAATGGTGCTGTGATTTCGGCTGTGTCATTTCGTCGATTCCGCTTTGGCCGATTGAAACATTTGTAAGCGCAGGATGTCAAATACTTTTAGAGTTTTTTATGGCCTTTGGCAGAATGGGTGCATTTTGATTTCTGAATGGAAAAGAAGATGATGTGTTTGTACTTGCGTAAAGTCGTTTCGAAAAGGACCGGTGACTCGACAAAAACAACACATGCACGATCACATACTGTTCTTCAAGATTGCTTGTGTGAATTAAGTGTTTGTGCTTTGAGGTGCTTTTGTCTTTCCTGGTAAACCTTTGACTTGCTGAAAGTACAGATGCATCGATGGCAGTTTTTTCTCTTCCGATACCTCTTGCATACCTGAACTCTCGGCCGATTCCGAGTACAGATACAATATCAGTGCCTTTTTAAAATGTTTATTTAATTTCCTTTTGTCTCACTGTGTCGAACATGAGTCTGTAAATAGAATCGTTTGTACAAAGAGAACAAGAAAGCAAAACAGAAGAAAGAACATTTGTAAGAATGAAGTAGTTAAAATATGATAAATACTTTATTAACAACTTAGGCAAGTACACTGCTTACAAAAATTAGGGGATATCTCAAAATGACAGATCTCCTAATCAAATATCCCCTAATTAGTAAGTAAGCAGTGTAGTTTCTAACTAAAAATGTTTGTTGTTAACCAGCATGAATCTGTTTGATTTGTTAGCTGAGATTTAAATTTAGATTTTTAAGAAGACGCCCTTATTATTAGAGTTGGGTATCAAAACCAGGATTAGTTTCTGATCTGGTTGTTTTTATCTCTAAGGTTCTGCATTCTTAGTGCAAATACGTTTTCATGGATCCTAAAATGGTTCGTTTATATGACCTAACCGAAAGAAAAACAGCAGCTCAATCCTCCAGAACACAGGTTAGCTGAGCAGCTATGTTTATTTATGTTGACTTCTTTAAAATTGCTATCAGCATCAGTGGCCATTTCATCGATTATATCAGAACTAGTTATACAGTATATACACACAAGTCAACGACAATCTTAGGAGGAATCAATTAGGCTAACACGCATGTCTTTGGACTGTGGGAGGAAACCGGAGTACCGGAGTAAACCCACATAGACTCCACACTGAAAGAACCCTGACTGATTCACCCTGGGATTGAACCCAGGACTTTCTTGCTGTGCCGCCCAGCAGCTTTGCTAGTACCCAGAGTTCTTCAGATGAGTAAGTGTTACTTTTTTGCTTTCAATTTTTATTATAAAATAAGCCAATAAGGTAACATTTTTGGCTAACTGTATGTTAATGTAAGGGTTTTAAACATGACCTTACCTTATCATAGTATCCTTTATAAACACTGCCCAGTTCATAATCCATTTAAATTAGAATCATTTTATCTGAACATATCATCATTATTAATCAGGGAGCTCCTGTACAGTACAACTCCATTCATGTGTAGAATAACTTATACAAGGGGGATCAACTGGGGATCTGGAACAAATTAATTTTATTTATTTCAGATGGTAAGAATTTGCTCAGTACTCATTGTCTTGAGCTTTCGACCACTGTAGCAAGAAAACAAAAACAGCTGAAATCTGAAAAGTTGATGTGTTGTAAATAAGGCTGCACCTCGAACACTGTAATGGCCCAAATGCTGCATCAGTCAGCCCCACAGACACGCCCAGTGCACCCAGCCTGTGATAACTAATCCTCATGAGCAGTGAAAAGGATCAATTTCATAAATCAAACAGAAATAATAATAATAAAAAAGCATGTCAGCTTTTTCACCATTCTGAATCACACCTTGGAATCAATAAAACTCGAATCGAAACTCTGAATGGGAATCAATAAAACGCAAACAAAGCTAACCCTACTTATTATTAATTTTCGTATTTAACTATATATAAATGTTGAGCTACATGACAATCAGTTTATCCACAAAGCTGCTATGGTAACCCTTGAGGGAAAAGTTAATGCACAGGACTTTTATTTTGACACACCACAGCATAGTGAACAGCCATGGCAGATTTCATCTATCTATGCTATCTAAATTTCCTAAAAGAAAGAAGTTTGTCTGTAATGTAAGCATTCCTAATTACTACATGTAAGAATGTTTTGTTCTTTTAATAAAAAAATGTAATTTTGCTGTCATATATGGGTTCATTCACTGCAGATAAGAGACTGTGGTAGCCTAGCGGTTAAGGTAATACACTCTGGACCTGATGGTACAGGGTTCAGCGGCCCTTAACCCACCATTGCTTAAACTGTAAGACCATATAAGTTGTAAGTCGCTCTGTATTAGGGCATCTGCTAAATGCTGTAAATGTAAACGATTGATATCCAATCTGTTTAAGAAGGTGTCTGATCTCGGTACAAATTATTATTTTAGTTTCTGTTTCCTACAGTGTGTTGTGTGGGTTGTTTAACGCCAAAGGAAAAGGCCATAGGTTATGAAAAAGTCAATCTTCTCAGAAAAGTAAAAGCGTACCAGGGGTGGGCAAACCCCATATTTATAGCTATGCTTTTGTGTGTCATTTTTTACATGTCTACAAACGTTTGGCTTGAAAATGTAAATCTTGCGTGACTGTTTGCCTTCGTGTACCCCATGTGACCTGAGCATCATACGTGTCTAAAAAGCTGTCAGTTTTATAATAAACACAACATTTTGTGAGCATTACCGTCGTATCCTGATACTTCTGGTTGTTCGCATCACATTAAGGCTCAAACCTCTTACCACCCGCCGTCCCTTGTAAGTGTCTGATGGATGAGATTAGATTTGGAGAATGAACTGGTACTGTCATTTTTCATTGTTTTCCCCCATGCAAGACGGTATGATAAAGCTGACACTTCACCCAAAAACGCTTATGGCTCTAATGGTGAATGAATCTAACTGGTCCCTGTTGGCTTTTATTCATTGTTTGCTTCCGAAGCAGTTTTGAATGAATAATTGTTTCGGAAGAACCAGCGCTATCGTGCTTTCGCTGACAGGAGCAATCATGAAAAATTATAGCATGTTAATGGATAATTTGAGAACCTAGCCGTCAGAAGAAGTGAGCTTATGCACATGAATCTGTACGAGTGTTATTAATTATCGCCATAAATAACTCCAAAACTTGCTTGTGTTTGTGTTTGTGTGTCAGGGTCCTTCAGAACTGCACTTCAGTTAGCCATGCATGAGAACTTCAGACTCTCAGCAAACATTTTCAAACAGAGGGGGTGTCTGGTCTCCAGTAACCTTAGGCTCTCACTATCGTTACGCCTTGGTTTGAACGTTTTCCAATAAAGGCATTAGAATAAAAGTGGTATCATCATCACCATACCTGAGAAGCAATAAACGATTGATGTTTCCTCTCGATTTTTCTCTAATGAGCTTCCCAAAGCCACGGGAACCTGCTCGCTGAGATCAGTTAACCCTCTCTTTTAGCAGATTATTTTAAAAAAGTAAAAGAGCTCTGAATTTGAACTGCACTTTGATGCATGATTAGAAGAGTTAGAGATTTTCAAAAGAAATGCAAAATGAAACTTTGCACCTACTACAGGTGCCAAAAGTATCAATAATGAAGCTAAAAAGCATTCATTCATTCATTTTCTTATCCACTTAATCCTGATCAGAGTCGCGCGAAAGTTGGTGCCTAGGCACGGTCAAGCAATGACGATGACACGATGCCAGTTACTCACACACTGAGGGCACTGAAGAAACACTAATTAATTTAATCCATATGTCTTTGCAAAGTGGGAGGAAACGAGAGTACTCGGAGTAAACCCATGTGAACATTATGACAGGTCAGGGTTGAATCAGGGAGATGCTAACCACTTCACCGCTCCCAGCTAATGGGACTGTGGTGGTCTGTTGTGGTCTAGTGGTTAAGATAGAACATGCAGAAGTGCAAAGATGCAAAATTAGAGCTTTCGTCTGACTTAGAAAGAGCGAACGCTTCAATCTTTATCGCAGTTTTTTATTAGCATTGATTCTGTCGAGTACTTTGAAGCCTCTGTACGGCGTCTCGTCTCAAAGATAGTTGCCAAGCATACACTAGAAAACTTCAAAAAGACTCTGAAAATACTTTTAATAGAGTAAAGTTTAACATCTTCTTACGTCTAAAGACAAGTCACAGAGTTTTTAGTGACAGATTTTCCAAAGGCTGGAGATCTTGCTTTATCATAGCTCCATTTAGATCATTTTGGGATTATTTCAAATATTCAAATATATTTATTCAAAATATACATTGAAAAATAATTAATCTAAGTCTAAATAATCAGCATAGTCAGCCACACAGGCTGTAAAGTAACCAAAGTGGTGTCTTGTGTACTGTAGTGTTCTTAAGATCTAATGATAAGACCACATTTCAATGATTATGTACAGTAGTTCATTTCTATGTTATTTCAGTTCTTGAATTTGACATATGTTTGATATTTCCCTTACACTTTGGAGTACAGTCATTTGCATAGAACAAAACAGACAAATATACAAAACAGTAAGTAGCCCAAATCCTTTTAGAGAGAAATGTAGCACAGTAAAATGATTTTCATTGTTAGGTCTAGACCTACTGAATTATAAAAATCACCTTTAACTGTGCCATCTGGATAAACATGGGATTTCCCAGTTTTTTTTGAATATCCACAGTGTTCCCAGCACTATTTACTATTTTCACTTAACACTTAAGACATATAACAATATTAAAGACGGATGATTTAATCTAAATATCAAGGCTGAGATTAAGACTGATTTAAGACAGCTATTCAGGCCACCTTACACCACTCGAGATGATGCGAATGCGACACAACTCAAACAAAACACTTCTGATTGTATTCAGGCACTGAAAAGTTGTGCTGATGGAATTGCTTAAAGTCATTTGGTGGTAAGTCTGTCATTACTAAAGTCACAGAATCACCTTAACTCTGGACACAAATGCAGGAACAACCATTGATGGGTCACCAATCCATCGTAGGGCACACACACACATACACACACACACACACACACAGTCACACCATAAGGGCCAATTTTAGAGACACCAATTAACCTAACACACATGTCTTTGGACTGTGGGAGGAAACCGGAGTACCTGGAGTAAACCCACACAGACACGGGGAGGACATGCAGGCTCCACACAGAAAGGACCCAGGATTGAACCCGGGACCTTCTTGCTGTGAGGCAGCGGTGCCCCCCACCGAGCCCCACGTGCCGCCCAGGGACTAAAAGGGTACAGTTACCCTTTTGTTAAACGTTTTACTTTCTGAACATTGTAGTGTTTCGCTATAAATACGGTACGTTTTATTTTCCAGGGGGAAAGAAACGTGATTTCCTTCTTGATGGCCTTGAATAACTTTCTGATGTTATTTTCACGTAATTTTAGTTATCTGTTATGGTAGGTTAGGTCAACGAGTGTATAGGTTTTCTACCAAAACCCACAAAACCAAACCCTCCTGTCCTAAATTAATTCCCAAAACTATCTGTAACATTGAGTATAGGCTAGTAATATATATATATATATATATAGCTACATTTTGTTCCCAAATAAACAAATTTTACTAATGTGAATACCCCAGTAGCTAATGGGTGAGGGGTCCTGTCTTTTAGGCTATGTCTGGAGCAAAGAAGGCAGCCATCTTGGATCAAAAGAGAATTTTTTTCAAGGGGAAGGTGTTCACGTAGCGTATCAAAGAAGATCAGGATCGTATCAGTAATCGATTGGTACAATCCGATTTGCAATATCTCTTGTGGTTCGAAAGTTATCAAAACAGAAAGTTTAAAAACCTGTTGTTCATCATAGGTAAGTGATGGAATTGACGTCCATCTGATGTCCAGGGAACGCAGCTGCCGTATCATAGCAACAGACTTAAACAACAGAAAGATCACCAATTTCAGACAGCACTGTTACTCCTCATAATCAAGTTCAGAGAAAGCGAGACTGTGGACGATAAGAAACGCAGTGATCGTTTGAAGAACCGCCACCGACCAAGAAACCTCAGCAATGGTTTTGCAGCCTTTGGGAAAAGTCCACGACGCATCACGCGACCTGTCCTGTGACTTTTGACTCATTTTAGAATGCAACTTAAACGTAAATGAATGCACGGTGAGATTTTCCAGGAAGTGCAAGGAGCCAAATTACAATTTCAGTTAAGCAACATGTAATGGATTACTTTTTTTGAGTAACTACCCCAACGCTGCTCACGCCTTCACATGCTACTCCGCTCCAACTTCTGAACATCTTGCTAGCTTGCTGATGTAATGAGGTGTCGCCGGGAGTGAATTCCATGACATATCTGGCTGTTTTTCATTTCATGACTCATTATCTACAGTTGGGTAAGGCAGACAAGGTTAAACGGCCTTTTCTGTCACATCACATCACCAGTTGTGTTTGTCCGGTTGTCACAAGTGAGCCACAGGGCCAGCGTTGTTACGTAAACGTTTAGAGAAGACCCCGAAGTATCGTCGAGGTTGAGCCAGGCTGATTTCTGACAAGCTAGGACAGCTGTTGCTCAGAAGGTCTCACAGATAGAGATTGACCAATGCACGGTTCTTTCTGTATACCAAGCTGAAATGACGTCAAGCCAGCTTGCTGCGGAGGACAAATTACAGCAAGCTCGCAGATGTTAGCGATTACACCAAAATCAAATGGATCTCTCTGCTGTTGGATTCGGAAAGGTCCGCTGGGAAAGGAAATCCTGCCTCGCTGAAGTGTGCCAATAGACGAATAACTGGGGTGAAGCCAGCGAGCGAAGAACGTCAGATCGATAGCAACGTAATAGCGGCAGCAGGATAATAGGGCTGACATTTTGACCAAGTATTTCTGAAGGAACAGAAAACAGAAACGGAGTCTGATCAATACGAAGTAATAGCTGAGACCTCGCCACGGGTATTAAACCCATCACATAACACAGTCCAGCAATGCCCTGAGTACTCCCAAATAAAAAAAGGTCAGCCAAGAAAAGAACATGAAGGTAGGACCCTATGGAACAGCGAGGTTCACGTAGATAAGGCGAAGGGCTGGAGATATAAATGTTGCGTCTACATGAAGATTAACCCTGCGTGCTGTGCTGGATTTTATTACGGCCAGCTTTCGAGCATGCAAGAGGCTTGTATGAGCTGAGCTGTGATTCAAGTTCAGTTTGCTTTGATATGGATAATGATAGTTCCCTGGGATAACTATCAGTCAGAGGAATGAACCACAGACTACATTTTAGGAAGAGAAGAACGGTGGACAAATGCCAGATGGGGCTGTCTGTGTGGGATAAGCCAGGCTCACGTCTCGGGCTTTTGTGCTAGGCTGACCATAAGACTCTGAATAGTACAATATGTGCTTTAAATTCATAAGAATTCAGTGTTGTGGGCAGAACTCGGCATTCCTGCATTCGAATAATAAGCGACTTGAGGCGTGACTCGTTAAGAAAGACTCGAGACTTGAAATGAACTCGATATAAATGTCTTGCAAGCATTTTTGACGCCTGTACATTTACAGGCTGCACAGTCTTACAGGTGCAATTCATGCCTGCTCAGTGCCAGCCTGGTGCTAGTGCATACGGAGTTAAAAACGTGGAAATAGTCGGAATTCATCCAAAACATTGAAAAAAATACTACCCTATGTGTTTACATATTGCGTTTTTTGCACGTTCGTCTTCATTATCCGTTTTTCTATCCATCATTATTTTGAGTGACTGCAACCTAATTCGTAGAGTTTTAACCGTTCCAGCCGTTTTTGACCGTTGGGCTTTTCCATACTCCGGCAGTGCCCGCTTCAGTTTTGTCAGAGAGAGAAACCTTAGCTGTCGAACTTTGTGCACGATTTAAAATTACTATCTGTGTACAGGTGCAACAGATAATGAAGGACCAGAGAACCACCTTTTCGTGTCCGTATGTTTTGCCAGGACGGACCACTGCAGCCGTCATGCAGGTGTAGCGCAATCGTGATTCCGTCACACTAGGACTTGAACCCTCTATCTTCTGTTCAATAAAAAAAAAGTACCTTCACCGCTGGACAATCACAGTATTTAGCAGACGGCCTCTTGCAGATGTCCTGGACCTATTAGTGACTAAGGACTCTCTCCTGGTCAATAGTCTGAGCCACCGTTTCCTTCATGTTTGCAGGTGATTGTTGGACATTGGGAGTGGTGTGTAACGTAACTTGACAGAGACTGGCATGGGAATCTGGTCCATAGTAATTCCTCTTTCTGGTATGATGGGCATCTGACATTGAGGGTTAAAGGCCTCGATCTTGGGGCCCAGCCGCACCAGCATGACAGTCCAGTAACGGAACCACCACTGCCCAATGTCTGCAAATGTTTGTCAGGTGTACAGGGTGGCCGGAAAGATGTAAAGATGTAAAGCTCCCTGGAGCTGAGTGATGGCACCAGCCAAAAAAAGAAAGCTCGTGCAGGAGAAGGGCCAGGATGACACAGATAAGGAGAACATCAAGAGAGTCCCTCTGAGGGAAAATAATGGATTCTCCTGTCCTTCTTCACACCAGCCAAGTGATGCCGGAAGCTGATTCACATTAAACGCCAACCAGCAAAAGACTCTTAGAAAGACGGACCGTCTTATCCATCTCACCAGGAATAACCACCTGGGATTTAGCACGATGATAAATAGAACAGAAAGACATAGCAGCTATATCATTAGACCTTATAGTACAACAAGATCGAGCTTTACTGATTCCCTCAGACGTCCAACAACATAGCAGCTACGTAGATCTGTACATTTCTGATTAGCGAGGAATTTGGGTAACTCTAGTCACCCCAACCTGACTGAGCATCTGGGACCAGCCACAAATGTGGTGCCCTGATTATTATTGTGTGTAATTGGAGAATATGTGGGCATCCATGGCTCATTATACAGTCAGTCTTGTGTGGGCTAGTCGAGTCTTGCGGTGGTGGCTACGTGTTCCTCTGGGGAAAGATCTTTTTCGCGTTTTCTCTCCAAGCTCCTTGCTGTGTTATTAAGAATGGCCCAAGTTTGGCATCGGGAATTAGTAGCAATCCCGAGAACATATGAGGTCCCTGGGCAAAGAAAAAGTACAGCTCTGTTTTCAACATTCCAACAGTTATACAGTTTAATTATTTTCGGTTATTCGCATCTTCCCACAAGACAGTAAAAGTGATTATTCAATAAGTTCTCACGTTAAATCGAATTGAAATAAAACGCTCACTGGGAACATTTTGTATATACAAGGTACAAGGTGGGTCAAAAGTCACAGGACACGTCACACACTGCATCGCAAACTTTTTCTAAAAGTTCTCAAAAAGTGGGTGTCGTTTGTTGAAGTCTGTTGCTGTGATTCGGCAGCTGTGTTCCCTCGACATCAGGATCATCAACTCCGTCTGCAGTTAACTGTGACGAACAACAAAAGTTACTTTCAACAAAAGTGACTTTCAATGTTGATAACTTTTGAACCACAAGCAAGATTACAAATCTGATTGCTGCAGTCGCTGCTATCACTCGTTGCTTCCCAGTGGAAAAATGGCAGCTTTTAAGATAGCGCCCATGTTCCGGACATGCTCTAAATGACCGGCCCCCTCACCTTTTACTCGTTGGGGTATTCAGAGATATCATTTTCCCTTTTGTTTCTGAAATTAAAGGGTGTCTTATGACTTTTGACTCACCCTGTACTACCTAACCTATAAACTGACCTTCGAGAAAATGAAAAACGGCTATAATTGATGTCAATCTTTTCCGATAAAGGTTTGAATCACTTTGCAAGTGATTGGTCTGTGTGTGTGTGTGTGTGTGTGTGTGTGTGTGTGTGTGTGTGCAGGCTGGGCCGCAGCTTCTGTTAGATAATCCCAGGGAGG
>JAUZST010010158.1:0-12560 GCA_034779995.1 Parotocinclus haroldoi | reverse complement strand
GATCGTCGCCTCTACAGTGCAGCCTCACGGTAGGTAGATGGCAGCAGCCGGAGCACGATGTCTCCGTGTAGGTGGAGAAATCTCAGCAAAGCGTCTCACTGGAAAATAATGAGTGTTAATGTGACCTGCACTTACTTAACTCGTATTAATTTATGATATGATGGGGAACGATTGTTATTTATGTATTACATCTTTATGGAGGAACGAGAACAAGAGCGTACAAGACGTAGCGACGAATGGACATTAGCTTTAGCATTGCCTGGGAGGTAGGGTTGTTTTGCCGAGTAATGAGCTGATTGAGTCCGAGTTAACCGTGACCCTCCCTGGGTTCAGTGCTTGGTGTTGACCGCGGTGACACGGCGTGCTGTCGTTATGTCCGGTCGCCGGACATCGCCTCTCTCGGGCTGTGCTGGTATGGCTGCGGGGGAACCGGGGAGAGAGCTATTTGAGGCCTGCAGGAGTGGAGTGCTGGAGCGGGTCAGACCGCTCCTCACACCCGATACGGTTAACAGCAGAGATACAGCGGGGAGAAAATCTACCCCCTTACACTTCGCTGCCGGTAAGTACGTTATATTTATATAACATACTTTATAGAATAAAGCACGTATCTTTATATAAACTCGCAACTATACTTCTACGCCTCACGCTTTATATGACTTTCAAATATATTCGCTCACGTGCCTGAGTTAATACTACATTACTGTGATGTCATACAACTGTCTACTCTGTAGATTTAACTCTACACACACAGCTTATTGTAGAAATTCTAAATTCAATTATACTCGCACACTTTACTTTGTATTGTTATGATCACACTCAGCTATACTCACACCGTACCTGCGTGTTTTTGTAGTCCACACTGAACTAGTACAGTAACTTTAGTACACAGTTCACAATTTTTTTTATTATTATTATTTATTATTTCTTGTCCCCCCCCTTGTTTTTGTGAGCTATGTGTGTGTGTTTGTGTGTGTATATGTATATATAAGATAAAAATACAACTGTAGGTATATGGTACAGGTCTGCACTGTTTAACGTCCATCTGATTAACAGTTTAAAATTATCTTAAAATTATAATGCATTTGACTAGGTGGGAAAATTAATTTTCTTAACTCCATATATACAGGCGGTAAACAGACTAAAAACGACAGACATTACTGCACTGAATGCTACCATAATTTACGTAATTATTACAGATTAATTTGTTAGTTGCTTATTGATATACTGGTAATGTGCTATTAATGTTTAGTTGCGCTCTAGTGCGGTGCGTTTTGCATCTTCTGCCCCGTTGATCACCTTATCAGCCAACCAAACCTGCATAGGCAGTAAAATGTTCTGTGTGGTTCACAATATTCTACCAATGAGTGCTCGAGGTTTACCCTTATTACATGTGTACGCTGCTGTTGTTTCAGGATTTGGACGTAGAGATGTAGTGGAGTACCTTTTGCTCCATGGGGCCAATGTGCATGCTCAGGATGATGGTGGCCTTATCCCGCTTCACAACGCCTGCTCTTTTGGCCATGCTGAGGTGGTCAGGCTGCTCCTGCAGCATGGAGCCGACCCGAACTCCAGAGACAACTGGAACTACACTCCTCTGCACGAGGCTGCCATCAAGGGCAAGCTCGATGTCTGTATCGGTAAGCTGCAACCTCATGGAAAAATCTTTAGCTTTCTGCAGCGTCTTTTTCCTTTCAGATTTGTTTCCCCAGATTTGTGTAAAAAGGTTCAAATGGCTCGAGGCAATACGGTGTTGCTTTGCATGAAAAAGAAAAAGTTGTTGCGTTCCTAGCTGATCTGTTCTATAGAATATTCACCTCTAAAATGTCATGACTCACCAGCATGACTGTGTTTGATGGACCGCAGTGTCCAAGACTGTCTATAAAGCTCAATGTGAGCAAAGCCTGCACAACAAGACAGTTACTACTATTGACAAGTAATCGGTACTGCTGAAATGATTAACCTTTGACTGATTTGGTTTTTGAAAATTGGAATTGCTAAGAAGAATTTGAATCTGTAAAACGTTGCTGGCTGGTGAACAGGTACATCTTTTTTTTCAGAAGGCGCATAGAGTCATAGTGTAGAGGATGCACTGTTACAAAAGTACTTGTTCCAGCTATAATAAATGGACAGCAGCTGGTTTTGCTTTACATGGTCGATACTAGATTACATATTTCTAAAGCTGTTGTGAAATCATATTCTCTCTCTAAATATCCAGTATTAAGTGAGAGAAATCGTATTTACGGTGCAGTTAATCGTTGTTGTATACATTATACGTAATTATACTGTACAGTGTACTGCAGGGACCAGGACCAGAGATGCCCTCCAGTCACTAATAAATACACGAGTAACTCTCATGCTCTACTGACACATCTGTGACTCTCATGACATGTGACATGTGAACATCTCTGTGTTCATAAAACAGATTAAATCCCAATTTATTCCCATCAACTATTAGACTTCTTAAACTGATTGAAAAGCAAGGAGCCGGAGTCTAGTAAGTTCCTCTGTGCAAAAAAAAAAAAAAAAAAAGAAGAAGAAAGTAATTTTTATTTTACTTGCGAAGATGCTGGAGTCCATCAAACGTGGTCACGCAGGTGGTTAAGATGCCGTTTTAGAGGTGGACGTCCTTTGTAACAGATCAGCTATTTAGCATTTTCAAACAAATCCATGTGATCACGAGGTTCGTGGAGTCTTGGAAAGGGTTCCGTATCTGAACTGGGTTTGGATACCCGACCCTAAAGAATGAAACTACATGCAATAAACGCTGTGTTTCTTACATTTATTGAAACACGGGAATGGAGGTTTAGTAACAAATGAAATGGAGCTGACCAAATAAACGCAAGACAGTGCATTAATAAGCATCTTTCACACCCTAGAGACTCCACGGGTGTGGTGTGGTTCAGCTTTGTCTTGATCTCGTGTCATATTTCATTGTGTGATGGCAGTTTTGCTGCAGCATGGTGCCGAGCCAAGTATTCAGAACACAGACGGGAGAACGGCACTGGAAATGGCTGAACATTCCACTAAAGCTGTCCTGACTGGTAAGTCCATCCACCGTCACATGGTTCTACGATGAACCAAGGAGAACCAAGAATGCTCCTGACCAGAAAAGAAAAAAAAAAAAGAATGCGTGATTTGAAAAATCTGTGAACAAAATTAGGTTTTTGTGGACTTGTCATTTTCCAACGCTGTTGGTTATTTAGTTGTGCGTAGTTTGTATTGTTGTTGTATTGTCCAGATGATAGAATTCACTCCCCGAATTTCCTCATACAGGGGGGTACAGGAAAGAGGAGCTTCTTGATTGTGCAAGGTAATGTGGCCTGGTATCAAAAGAGTTTTAATACAGAATCTGAAATAACAAATTTGACCAGTTTTGTTGTGTTTCTTGGTAGAAGTGGGAACGAAGAGACGCTGATGAGCATCCTCACACCATTAAACGTCAACTGTCACGCCAGCGATGGAAGAAAGGTCATTTAAAGCCATAAACTGTTATTTTGATATAATTTTTGACATTTCTGTCCTTGTTTCCCTGCATTCTGAATATTGGATCCATGCCTGATAATATAGTTAGAGATACACTAAACATTCTGACCACTGAATGGAAATTTGGATTAAAGTTTGAATGTCCTTGCACCAGATACCATTACAAATGCCA
The DNA here is from genome assembly GCA_034779995.1 of Parotocinclus haroldoi. Lineage (NCBI taxonomy): Eukaryota > Metazoa > Chordata > Actinopteri > Siluriformes > Loricariidae > Parotocinclus > Parotocinclus haroldoi. The sequence goes on along the minus strand of JAUZST010010158.1, from coordinate 8,905 downwards.
TAGAAGTAGCCTTAGCCCAACACCCCAGCTGGTTCACACAAGGGGTTTAAATAGCATAGGTTACTTTTAAGGGGTTGCAGGGGCAGGTGACAGCAGTCAATACATGTGTGAATAGCATTTTCAGGGGTGTGTAGCGTTGGGTATGAAAACCTACTTCTAATTCGGAATTGAGTTCAAGCACTGGGTACAGTGGGTAAAAAGATCAATTTGATTCCGCTTTTTGGTTCCTCATTTCATTTTTCAAACATGGCCGCTATTAAGTGAGAAAATAACATACTGAGGAGGCACTTCTCTCCAACGACTGGCGCATCATGAATCATGTATCTCATGTGTTGGTTAGTGATGTTAGGTCACCACTTGTACCATTAAGCCATGTTAAACTTTATACTCATAATGGGTTTAAATGGGGGAAAGGTCGACATAAAAATTCTTACCTGTTGAAATGTAGAAAATAAAGATATTCTTTGTGCTTAAACAGTTTTCAACCATTTTTGGTTCAAAAACCCGGACTTGTTAAGAACCCGAATCTGTAAGAAGAGAAAACACGAAAATACCAGACAGTTTGAGGCTAGATTGGATACCTTGGAGGGACATGGTGAATTCCTTTTAAAGGTGATAATAGAAATTAGAAGGTAATTATACAGTGTGATCATTACAGGCACATTTAATCGGAACAGCAGGAGTTTATCGGCGGGAGCTCTGTGGCTGTCCAGACGCATATACGTGCATATACGCTGCTCACAAAAATTATTCATATATTCATTTTGAAAGTTCCACCAATTTTGGGGAGCGGTATGTACATATTTGACATAAAAGTGCAAATAAAAAAAACAACAACACATTTTGTTTTGTTTTTGTCTTTTATTTCAGTACAACACTAGTATTGAGACACTTTATTGTGCTCTATGTTTGCAAATGTGAGGTAAGCATATGTATAGCTGTAGCGTAATTTCGGCTGCTCTGTGTTTTTTTAAGTAGTAGATACATATGATACATACCGAAATACAGAACATTGGACAATATAGTTGTAGCGCCGTGATTTTAACGATTTCCATTCAGCATAGAATGATCAAAAACATATTACAGGGGCTTTTGAAAAACAGCATTGAAACTTCCTTGTCCTTAACATTATTATTTGCTGGTTGTTTGCAGTCGACCCCTCTGCATCTGGCCTCAGGTTACAATCGGGTGAAGACCGTGGAGCTGTTGTTGCAGCATGGTGCTGACGTCCATGCTAAAGACAAAGGGTAAGGCTGTGCATCTCCCAATGTCAAGAGCTTACTTGTACGTTATTGCCTTTGAGATATACTGCGTTTTATGTTGACTTTTATTTCTTCCCAGTGATCTGGTACCTCTCCATAACGCCTGCTCTTACGGCCATTATGAAGTTACTGAACTGCTTTTAAAGGTAGGCCTTTTTGCTTTAATATCTCACCTTTTATGCATGAATTACTCAACTGTATACGATCATATTCGACAAATGAGTGGTGTTGCTCAGTGAAAACTGAAAACACTTACTTAGTGTCATTTGTAATGATTCCAATGCCAATGTGGTCACCAATGTGGCTCAGGGAAATGGAAACAATTGTAAATTATAATGTTTAAAATAAACTCCACTGAGGTTTGGACTCAAATGCATTTGGATCTGGCAACCCGGGCATTAAACGGACCACGTAATTAAAAGCAGGGAAACTCTGCAGTATATACTCAAGACGATGAGGAATTTGCGTAGGTTAGTTTAGTATTAAAGTTGGATTCGTCTGTGGGATTAGTGACTGGGTATTAATGGAGTAAACTGGGGATCTCGGGAGTGTGAGGCGGCAGTGCTATCTACTGCACCACTGGTTTGAGTGTGTTTTTATGCACCTAATCATCCGTAGTCAGATTTCTGCAGCTATCTGTTTATTCAAGTGGTTTGTACACAACGTGCTCATGATCTACAAATCCGATTAATTAATCCAAGCAAGGAAACTGGGTTTTACCAGAGTAATCGGCGTACTAATGTTACCAGTTACCTGATTTCAAATGCTGACGAAATCTGATCGTCTGCAGTTATCAGATTATTAAGTGCATGTAAACAAACGCATTCGGTTTGTTCACTTTCTCACACACACACACACACACTCTGTCTCCAGCATGGTGCTTGTGTTAACGCGGCAGACCTGTGGCATTTCACGCCGCTGCACGAGGCGGCATCCAAGAATCGCACGGAGGTTTGTTCTCTTCTGCTGAGTCACGGTGCTGATCCCACTATCCTTAACTGTCACAACAAAAGTGCAGTGGACCTGGCGCCCACCACCCTGCTCAAAGAACATCTGTCCTGTAAGAGTTAAAAACACGCAAACATTATTTAACCAGTAAGGGCAAATTCCCCCGAAACAATCTTCATCTGTGGGATTTTTTTTACTGACCTGCTCTGCTATTGATCGTTGTATGGCTGATGAAAGTTTTTACAAATTTGACTTTTCGTTCGGCTCTCTTCTGGTTGGTCTAGATGAATTCAGGGGTTACGCCTTGCTGCAGGCGGCGCGCAAAGCTGATCTGCTTTTCCTTAAAAAGCATCTCTCTCTGGAGAGCATCAACTTCATGCACCCACGGACTCACGAGACGGCTCTGGTCAGTGCATCGACCATCAAATATCTTTTTATGTACTGTGTATATATACTGTATGGACAAAAGTTTGCGGACACCCCTTATTATAAGTATTGCGCTCTGCTCTTTCAGCAAGATTCATTTGTAACACATTCATAACTACATCAGGTTGTAGTTTTGGGGGTCTTTTTACACGGACACATTTATAGCTTTTTGCTTCCAGTGAGTCAGTTCATCTTTCTCCCCTGCTGTTCTTAAACAAAGTTTGTAGAGAATTGGCTTGTCAGTTTTGATTGAGAACTTGGCTGGCATAACCAGGTGCCATATTGGTCAAACTACCCTCACCCACCGACACCTCCTGACTGGTGAGCAATCCCAAAACGGGAATGTTTGTGCTGCTTCAATTTAAAAAAAGAAAACCTGTTTTATTCGAATTTTCTCGACCTTTCAGCCATCAGAAAAGCTTTTTATAGAGTAGAGACCATCAAAGATTTGTTTGAAAAGATTCCAGCAGTTGAAAAACTTTTTAGATGCTCTTGGTTTGAACCAATGATCTGAACATAGGATTATGTACGGTTCAGCATCTGTGGATTCCATAAAATAACCAAGATGTTAATGATATGGCATTAATCCCACACAAACAAACAACCTTGGCTCACTTGCACAGACCTCCTTCAGACAACCTAAAAAACGCACTGGAAGGTGTGCATCCTGCGTCGGTAGTAAAAAAGCTGCTGTAACAATCCCCCTTTCGCTGATGTTTGACAGCACTGTGCTGCTGCGTGTCCCTATCCGAAGAGGAAGCAAGTGTGTGAGGTGTTGCTCAGGAAAGGAGCTGACGTGAACGAGAAGACAAAAACGTGAGTCAGTGCAGCTAATCTCGCTGATTGCAGGTTAAAGGTGTGCGAGTCACACTTGCATAAGAGTTGGGCTGCCTGATTTACAGGGAAGGATTCATTGGCAGTGTTAAACGTGTTACTTTTTCTTTTGAAATTGTCCCGTTGTTTTCTGCATCATTCATCTACGTAGGCGTTATCATTGTATGAATTGGCCGTTATTATTTTATGATTCTATTATGGGGAAAGTTACACTCACTGGCCACTTTATTAGGTACACCTTGCTTAATCCCATGTGCATTAAGAACGGCCTTAATTGTTTTTGTCATAGATTCAGCAAAGGTTTTTTTTTTAGCGATTTTTATAGCGATTAGTTGGCTGCACACCCTTTTTCCGAATCCCCGTTCCACGGCATCCCAAAGGCGTCCCTCTGTGGGGGTCATTCCATTACAGTAAACCCATGGTCATGTTCAAGAAACCAGTTTGAGCTGATTTTAGCTTTGTGACATGGCACGCTTCGATGTGTTGTGTATTCAGAGCTATCGTACCTCGGTTCTGTAGCCTTCCTTATTGTTAAATGTAACACTTGGTCTGGAGGAACGTTGTTTCGTTTCACTGTGTACTGTTAACACTGTATATGGTTGAAATGACAATAAACACTACTACTACTACTTCCTGTCGGCTCAAATCCGTCTGGCCATCCTTCTCAGGCCTCTGAGGCTGATTAGATATCTGCATTGGCTAGCAGTTGAACAGGCGCACCTATTAAAGTGGCAAATGAGTGGGCATCTTTCCAGGTCATCCAAGGTCCTGCTATTTTGAAAGATAAATGTAAAAAATGCTTCAGCTTTTTGTTCCTTTTTCAGCTTTTTCGTAACTGCTAAAGGGTTGAAACCATCTCCATCTGTCTGTATTACCCGAAAATAAATGTATTCATTAAATAAATTAAAAGCTCCAAGCTGCTGAAGCTACACTGCTCACAAAAATTAGGAGCTATTTCCTTATGGGATATTTCATTTTGAAGTATGCCTTAATTTGTGTGAGCAGTATATTTGAATTTGTTGTGTTGAATTCTGCGCTGTCTGATTGTGAGCAATTGTGCTTATTAAAGTAACTCTCTCCACTTTTCCACAGCCTCCTGACACCTCTGCATCTTGCCGCTGAGAAGGCTCACAATGACATCATCGAACTCTTAGTGAAGCACGATGCAAAGGTGTTGCACCTCCTCTTGGACCCCCAGTTTATGTTTTCAGAAGGAGCCACTGAGTGTGTATACATGCCCTTAATTAGCCAGTCCTAGTTAGATTTCTGCAAGTAATCCGATCACTCAAGTGGTCATGCAAACGCTGATTTCCCAGATGGGATAAAGGTCTGAAAATCTGCGCATGAAAGAATGAATATGAAATCTGATCAACAGAACTGGATTTTACACCAGCAATCTGGTTTCTCAGTTCATACAACCCATTCCTCCTATTGTAGGTTTTCTCAGTCTGCTCATGCACGCAAGTGTAACTCGATGCGGTTGCCAGATCCACCCATTCTAAGAAATGTGGCTTTTTTGAGGCTTTTTTTTTTCCATGAACCTTTAGCATGTATATCTGGCAACCCCTGAATTAAAAGCAGCACAGAATTGAACATGGCGAAACTGGTACTGAGCCGGTTTATGCTCAAGGAAATGAAGAATTTCAGTATTTAATTAGGACCCTGTGATTTCCACAATGCAGAAAATAAGGGCAGCCGTGAGGAATGAAATAAACTTCAGATATAAAGACAGAAATACACCGATTCTTTTTAAGTGAGCTTGTATCGGAATTTGTGCCAAACACGTCTAACATGGCTCAGCCACTCCTGTGTTGCTTTATGAGACCGGCGCTGATACCTGTCTGATAAGGAAGGGTTTTTGTTTTTTTTTTGTCTTTTTAGTGCTATCGATCACGAGAGGTTATTGGCTAGTTGCAAAGTAGAAATCAGCTGATTAACCTGAGTCATTGTAAATCTGGTGTATTCCCATTGTCTGATTACTGAGTGGATGTACACCTGTTGATCTGCTTTTGGATTAATAGCTGCATGTAGAAGATGGAAGTAAGAAGACCAATAACTCTGTGTTGATCTCCATCTTCAGGTGAATGAAGTGGACAGTCAGGGACAGACCCCATTGCACAAAGCTGCGCAATGTGGCCATTTGCAGAGCTGCAGGTTGCTAATGAACGCCGGTTCAGACCCGTTAATTACCTCGCTACAGGGATTCACACCCTTGCAGCTCTCCAGTGACTCCATTCAGGAAGTACTGCTAAGTGAACGAGCCCATCGCCATCTTTATACAACTTGTGGTATGCTTAGAATCATACAGTTATTTACTTCCTGTCATAACGTTTGGATGAAAATCGGTTCTCTCAGTCTGAGCATGCATGCCAGCCTAGCCCGAAAGTAAACATGGTTGCCATATCTGCTTGCTCAGACTTACAGACTTTGCTTCTTTTAGTATGGTTTCCATAAAAATGTTTTTGCTTGTTTCTCTCGCGGGACCTGGCAACTCTACAATTTAACACATTTGTAGAGACTTTGTGAATTAAGAATTGTATTATTTTTTATTAAAATTAAAGTTTTTTGTTTTTTTTAAATGCCAGTGATGTAAACCTGGAGTTTTCTTTTGTCTGGCTACCCAAGTGCCTTTATATTTGTTTATCTCATTTTCTTCAGGGTTTGGATGAGTAATTAACTAACTAAGTAAATTACTAAAAAATAAGTTATTTAATAACTAAATAAGGTAATGCTTTGTTCCATAGAGCATATACTGTGTTTCAGAATCTTCCCAAAAGTTTAAAAATCTATTAATGGGTGCTGTAGTTAAATCCAGGGTTGCCAGATTCCATAAGAGAAATAAGCTAAAAAGTGTTTGATTCTGCTAGTTGCTTTCATTCTACATTTCAGGTATATTCTTTCTTTATTCATCATCCAGGCCTTAATACGATCTGAGAAAACGATCTGAGTACAGTAATACCCCAAAATTTGTGTTGGCGCAAAGAATATAATTTAGAAAATGCACAAATTTTGGACAGAAGCAAATGGCACTCAAACTGCTTGTATTTCATAATATCGTAGTAATATATGATGATAATGCGTGCAGTGTTATTGATTACAGCAAGTAAAACATTATTTTTATTAAGTCATCTCAAATTATTATTCTTAAAAAAATGTATGCTAAAAATGGGATATGTAATTTACCAAATATGATACAAATCTATGGATTACATCTACCGGACTTGCACATTTTTAAATTATAAAGTGAAAGTGTTGGGTTCCAAGGAAAAAATAAAATAAATGAATTCACAAAGCCGGGAATTCCCGGGGTATTACTGCATGCTGATTGCAGGACCAATTGAATAATCTGAAAACTGCAGTAATACAATAAAGATCAAATAATTGAGTGCAATTAAACACTAAGTATCATAAGTATACTGCCCTTTTGAGTGAGCAGACTCTTTTCTTCTAGAAGGGGTGCTGGCTGGAAACTCCGATACAGACAGACAGCTGCTGGAGGCCTCCAAGTCAGGGGACCTGGGGACTGTGAAGGTAAACAGAGAATCGATATTTATTGTGCCGTACAGTCACCGTTGGCAAAGAAATGCTTTCAGCCGTTTGTTTCGTTTCCTTTGTTGTAAGAGGATATACTATTGAACCCTCATTTTTTATGATTGAATAGTTAAGTATTAGCAGTACATGCACTTTTAAGAGAAAGTGAAACAGCAGTTTTGTGTTCTGCTGTTGTTGTAGAAGCTGTGTACTTTGCACAACGTGAACTGCAGGGATGCAGAGGGTCGTCAGTCCACACCTCTGCACTTTGCAGCTGGCTACAATCGTGTGGCTGTGGTGGAGTACCTGCTGCAGCACGGTGCTGATGTACATGCTAAAGATAAAGGGTGAGAGCAACTTTCCCACAGGAGATTAGAACTTTTTTGGCATATGTCGACTATGCTGAAGATCACCTTGTCCAAGGTGTTTTTGTGCATTTCACTGTTTGTTTCAACTAGCTATGCCCTAAAATTAACAATTATTTAGCCATACATAAACAGAGATTACAGACTGATTGTCCAGAGGATCTGGAGGTTGTGAAATGAGGTTAGCCAGCCAGCTAACATTTTTATTGTCAGTCTTTATTTATGTGGTAATATAAATAAAGCAAAAAATAATAGTCCTTATTTATATAGCTCTTTATAGCTTTACATAAATATAGGCCCATAGCCCTGAAGAGCAAGGCTGGTGCAACAGTGGCAAGGAAAAATTAATTGCTATAAGGAAGAAACCTAGGGAGGACCAAGACTCAAAAATGGACTCAAGTATGAAGTAAACCAAGTTACCAAATTATGTTTGTTTATAGTAATAGTTTAAATAACACATGCCAAACTTTAAAATTGGAAGGAAACAAATGTATAGACAATATAATACATAAAATGGAATGTTGTAAAGACTGTGATCATTAATGAAAATTAATTTTGCACCATCAGTTCAGTGAGTGCATCTGAACACACAGTGAGAGCACACTTTGTACAGTCTGGTGTCAAGAAGGGTAGCAAAGAAGCCACTTCTCTCCAAGAAATAACAAGACAGACAGGCTTTCTGAATGACGTTTAGTTATTGGACTGCAGTGGAACTAGGTAGCGATTTTCTCTGATGAAGCCCCCTGCAAACTATTTGGGACATCCAGAAAAATAAGGTCTCAAAAAGAAAATGTGAGCGCTACCATGACTCCTGCCAGTCCTGTGTCCCATGCCAGCAGTGAAGCATCCTGTGACCATTCGTCTGTTGGGTTGCTTCTCATCCAGGGCAGTGGGTTTACTCAATTTCGTCTAAGAACACTAAGAGCCATGAAAAGGGAATGGTATCAAAACATTTTCCAAGAGTAACTTCTCCACACAATCCTGGAGCATTTTGGAGAGGACAATGATTTTTGTAGCATGATGAAACAAGGCAAAACTGATAACCAAGTTGCTTTCTGAACAAAACATTGCAATTTTGGACCATGGTCTGGACACTCTCTGGGCTGTCCCCCTTAATTCCATTGAGAACCTGAGTTCAATAGACAAACAAAACCCAAGAAACTGTGATCAACTATAAGCATTGATTTGGCACAAATGGTTTGCCATCATTCAAGATTTTGCCCAAAAGTGGATATTCAGAATGTCGAGGTGGATTGCAGAAGTTTTAAAGCAGAACAGTCAACACTGTACATGTTAAACGTATGTCATTCTTATAATTGTAATTTTATTTATATATACATATATAAATGAAGTATATATAAACTTTGTGGAAACCAAAATGTGTATTCAATTCAATTCAACTTTATTTATATAGCACTTTTTACAATGTAACATTGTCCCAAAGAAGCTTTACAGTATTATTTTAAAAGGCCAATCCCAAATTGAGCAAGCCTAGGGCGACAGTGGAAAGGAAAAACTCCCTAAAATGGTAGGAAGAAA
>JAUZST010010157.1:0-12561 GCA_034779995.1 Parotocinclus haroldoi | reverse complement strand
TAATTTAATATACATTTAGTATTTGTTTAATTAACATCTAGGCCGCCCATGGAGGATGGGTCCCCTGTTGAGTCTTGATTCCTCCCAAGGTTTCTTCCTACCATTTTGGGGAGTTTTTCCTTGCCACTGTCGCCCTAGGTTTGCTCAACTTGGGATTGGCCGTTTAGATAACGTATTACTGTAAAGCTGCTTTGAGACGATGCTACGCTGTAAAAAGCGCTATAGAAATCAAATAAAATTGAATTGAATTAATGAATAGCTACAAACCATTGGTGCTATGATCATCCACCAGTATGATCTCTTTGAGCAGGTGAGCAGGGGTTTTGTCGATGATGCTGTGTATGGCCCTCTTTATGACAGAGAGTGCTTCGTTTAGATAGATCAGCACCACCGTGAGTGAGGGGAGCTGCTCCGGATATACCTTACTAGCACACCTGTTAGAAATAGAATTATGAAATAGAAAAAATGCTGAATAACAAAAACACTAATTAGCTATACACTGCTCACAAAAATCGGGGGATATTTCATTAGGTGATCTTTCATTTTGAAATTTAGGTTTTAACATGAATAAAAATGAATATAAACTTTGTACTTTACTTTGCATTATATATTATTATATATAATATTAATCCAGGTCTGAAACACTGCATCATATTTTTGTCATTTACAGCAAATGCATGTTCTTGCCATTTGTGCAAATAAATACTTTATCAGTATATAGCATTACCAGTTCTTGTCCAGTAATTTATCAAATAAAGAAATAACCCTTCTATTTCACTCAAATACATAGAGTACCTACAATTAGATCTCTACTCCACCCCCCCCCCCCCACCAGAGCTATTTACATTTCTCAACACAATAATAAAACGTTCGTTATCTACAGGGCAGGGTAGGTATACTATACTATGCGTATCTGGTTAGCTTAGGCTAATGGATTTTCCACACATGCACAAAACACAAATGGTGACACACTGAAGATCCTCTGACTATCTTTCCCTTTGTGGACACTGTTGTTGCACCAAATCATGATGACAATCAGCTGTAAAATGCTCAAAAAACAATCTCACTCTAGTCTTTATCTACCACATCAGTAGCACATGATGAGTACCATGGACTTCAAAAGGTGTCTTTGTTTCCAGGCACAATTGAGATTAATTGGAATGCAAGTCAGCAACAATAATCAGCTCCTTGTCTGTATATTGTCTTATGGTAACAACTATTAAAAGTCACTAAAACAGAGCCAGCACAATATCATCATAACTTGTTGCCACAAGCTAAAGAATAGAAAATGTAAATCCAGCTATAATTAAGAAAAATTACCATTGTTAGATTACATTTATTTGTTAAACACATGAATGTGTCAAGTTGTTTTGGACTTTTTTCATAAAAGCGATACTATATATTCAACACCAAGGCCAACATTAGTCAGTGACCTAAAAATCATCTTCCAAAACATGACAGAACCTCTACTACGAAGAGTGACTGAGATAATATCCGCAAAAGGGTCAAATCTCCATACTAATGGCCATGATTTGGATCTAATGTTTCAGGTGTCCACAAACTTTTGGCTTTATAGAGTAATTGGCCATAATGTCTCTGGTAAGACATACATATGGTTGCCAGATAACGTTTTCTTACCTTAAGTCTCTTGTGTCTGGTAATGCTCTGTCCAGAGGAAGTCGGTTGCTGAGGAACACATTGTAGCCATAAAGCTTAAAAAGGTTCTCAGCGTCCTCCTGCTCCTGTTCTGAAAGACCCTCACCCCACCTTTTGAAGAGTTCAGAGTTTGGAAACTTTTTCACAGACCTCTTCTTTGCTTCTTTTGTCAGCTCATGTTCTCCCACTTGCCTGCCTTTCTGAATACTCAACTCCAAAGATCCAGCTGTGGAATAAAAAATTTCAATACTTAAAATTAGATACATACATTTAAGTGCTGAAGAACCGAAAAAACATTATTGATATTAAGTGACTGGCATTTTCTTGGATTAAAGACCGGTACCAATTTCTTTATGTAAATAATCAACACTCTTAGCTCTCAAAAGTAAAGTACGGTGTCCCTCAGGGGTCTGTGCTTGGCCCACTATTATTCTCCCTGTACATGCTACCTTTAGGGTTCATTATTTGTAAACATGGTATTAGTTTTCATTGCTATGCAGATGATACACAGCTGATCCAAACGACAGCCTTACAATCAGTAAAAGTATGAACTGTGTTAAGAAAGTTAAAAATTGGATGTTATCTAATTAGTTGGGCCCATGACTGTTAAAGTTGGTTACATCTATCTAGAATCTTGACGGCCTTTCGTTCTTGATGGATGCTGGTTACCAGTTAAATTCCACTTTGATTACAAAATACACTGCTCACAAATAATATGAAATATTGCATTATGGGATATTTCACTTTGATATATCCCTTAATTTTTGTGACCAGTATACTTCTTTGTATTACATATAAAGCTCTACATGGACTGGCCATACATTGCAAAGTGCTTTACTGCTTTTAGCTCCTGGAAGTCACAACAGGGGGAAAAGCTTTCTCATACATGGCCTCCCAACTGTGAATAAACTCTGCACATTAGTTTGAGATTCAGACACTCTCCAAATGCCAGGCTAGACCTGATTTATGCAGGCTTTTGACTGAGATGCATGGTTCAGGTTACTTGGGCCACAGCCTGGGGTCATGCCCTGACCTTTGGTTGTGTCGGGTGGGCTGTCCGGCTAGGCTGGACCTCCTGATCTTGACTTGTGCATCCTTACCTTAGACTAACGGCAGAGTTGGGGGTTCATAGTCAAAGAGATTTATGGTGATTTTGGATTTTGGGTTTCTGTCTTCTTTCCTCCTCAGGATTTGAATGTAACTCCCTATTGTTGTGCTTGCTAAAGGTTTGCCAAAGTTATTGATGTTTTCCGGTCCTTGATGCAGAGCCAACTGAGGGATCGGAGATTACAGGTCAGTTTAGGCTTGTGTTCTTACCCTTCATGCACTGGATTCCCTCCAGATTCCTTGACAGGTTTAATGGTATTATACACTGTAGAGAAAGAACTAATGCAAATCCCTTCCAATCTTTCTCTGTGGTACATTGCTTGCAATTACATCATTATTATTTATTTTCATGTTTGCTTTTTGATTTTCTCAGTACTAGCCCAGAATTGCTCTTGTCCCAACTTTAGTGCTTAGTGTTTCCGGCCTGAAATACACGAATCGATGTTGATTAACAAATGAAATGAAGTTGACCAGAAAAATGATCTTGGAAAAATGAATTGTCTGTCTGTCTGTCTGTCTGCAATGAAATAAAAGTCAAAGTAAATCTAAAATACATTGCATTTTCTAAATTTGCATTTCTGATTTATATTAGCCAGTAAAATGGCTTGATGCCAATCTGTCCCTTTGTTTAGTAGCAACCAGGTCTATCATTTTGCACTCAAGTATTTATGAACGACATTTACGACATAAACTTTAAACACCACTGGGTCATCTCTGAACCTGAGTAACTGAACAAACTTACCTAATTTATCTATGCGACTTTCAATTTCATATATCTTCTCCCAAATCTTCTTTTCACTTTGTGTTCTTCTCTGAAAAAGGGTAGGATGAAGGTTTCCAAGAAAAACGGTCAAATAAGACGCAGAGTACAGGGAAGCCAGAGTTAAGACCAGAACGCAAAGTCCTTTTGCAGTCCAGCGGCTCCTCATTTTCACCACCAAACTCCTGCTACCCAGAGATCTGGACAATACACAAATAATTCTGCTACTGCCCTTCTTTTGGAGACCAAGGGAGCGGCTGGAGATTTATGAATAGAGAACATTATACCTTAAGCAAACTGTGAATTCAATCACAAAATAGCAGTGTTTACATTTGTCAAGCAAGCTTATCACTTAAGGAACAGACTAACAATAGTGTACAGAAAGCACCACCTGGGTCTTACAGCCAGATTCACTATGGCTTACTAATAAATCAAGTCAAATTTATTTATATATATAATGCTTTTTTTTTTTTTTTTTTTTTTTACAAAAGAACGTTTTTTCAAAAGGACCGACTTCCAATGGGACCTTGGGTAGCCTAGATGAAATATGTAAGAATGAAACTAGGTTACCTATGTAATATGTTTACAATAATACACTGCGCACAAAAAACGAGGGGACATTCATTAGGGTATGGTTCATGTTGAACTATTCCTTCACGTGAACAGTATAGTTTAAAGAGAAGCCAAATGTAACAATTAAATGAGAAAACATATCGAAAGAAAATATAACAAATATAATAATAGATACAATACATTAAACATAACCATGAAAAGTATAACGAAATAGATAAAAGTACATACAATACTGTGCAAGTGTTAGGCCACCATTAGATTTGTTATTTTAGTATTGGAGTAATGGCCATATATAACATATTGTTGATGATTGGAACTTTTGGTTTTGTCACTCCAGAATACAATTTCCCACTGATTTTCATTCAAGTGGTTTCTTGACTGCTACCCTTCCAAAATGTTTCAATTCCTGACCAAGCTTCTTCAGATTGTAGGGTCAACGTAGGATTCCTTGCAAGCTGCCGAATTGCTGCCATTGCTCATATCTAAGGGGAGGTCACAACTTGCCAAACTTATAGAAGTGTTGTGGGTGAGTCAAAAGTCACAGGACACCGTGTTAACTCAGAAACAAAAGAGAAAATTACATATCTGAAAACCCTAGCAAGTAACGGGTAAGGGGGTCTGTCTTTTTTTGCTATGTTCAGAACATGGCCGCCATTTTTAAAGCCACCATATTGGGTAAAGGGCAAGTTTTTCCATGTAGAATATGAAAGAAGACCAAAATTGTCTCAGAAATTGAGTTCCACAATCAGATTTGCAATATCTCTTGTTTTTTTTAAAAGTTATCAACACAGAAATTTCCAAACTTTTGTTGTTGGACAGGTAACTGAAGATGGAATTGACTATTCTGATGTCTGAGGGAAGCAGCTGCCGTATCATAGCAACAGACATCAACAACCGACACCCAGAAAAATCACCAACTATATAATAGCTAAATTCAGAGAAACCAAATTAATTAAATTATAATCATGTTGTATTGTAGTCTAAATAATTAAAATTATTAATTATTATTTAGCAAGAAAGTTTCAATCCCATGGTGGAACGGCCTGGGTCCTTTACTCCGGGTAACCCACAGATTACGCTAATGTGTATATATGTGACAAGTTTTGATAAATGTGTGTATAGATGTAACCTTGTCTGTCCCTAAAATGGCTACTAATTCCAAATAAAATCAAATAAACAGACACATACAGTATAAGATCAAAAACAAAAGGAGGCTTAATCGCTTTTCGAGCCCAAGGCTTCTATATTACCGTTTATATAAGGAGTTTTTTGCATGCTCTCACACGGGCAAATGGAGACATCTCCACGTCTTGCCATTGGTTGTATCACTTTCCATCTACCAGTCACAAAGGTTGTGAGGAACAAGCAGCGGTTTGAGTTTTGAAGTATATAAAAAACACAAATCAGGCTTTCATGTGTAATACAGAGGAAAGGCTTGTCTGGATACTCTGCCATAAAACCTTCTTTATGAGCTTCTGGAAGTTTCTCCCATACTGCACATAGGATTCTTTGGAGCTCAGCCAGAGTGACCATTGGGTTCTTGGTCACACCTTTACCAAGAGCCTTCTTCCCCAATTACTTTAGTTTGGTGGGGCAGCCATCTCTAGGAAGAGACATGGTTCTCTAAACTTCTTCCATTTAAGAATTACAGAAGCCTTGGGAATGCTCTTGGGAACCTTGAAAGAAGCAGAAACAGATTTTTTTTGTGCCTCCACAGAATCCTCATCATGTCTTGGTTTGTGCTCTGACATGCAGTGGTAGCTGTGAGACCTTTTATAGACAGGTGCGTGTCTTTCCAAGTCTTGAATTTCAAATCAATCAACTGAATTTACCACAGGTGGATTCCAGTCAAGGTGTGAGAACATATTAAAGATGATCAAAGCTAAATTTCAAATGCCATAGCTGAGGGCCTGAATACATTTGTTAATGTGAAATTTGTGTTTCCTTTTTTAATGACTTTACCACTTTACCACATGTAAATGTCTAAAATTCTGTTTATACTCTCATTACAGTATTATAGTGTAGATTAATGGGGGAAGTATTTTTCTTATTTTAGCACAATGTCTCAACTATGTCTTATATAAAGCGTGCAGGGTATGAAGATTATTATACACTAATACACCACTTCAGGGTGCTTTTAGGTCTGGGTGCTTTCCAGACAAGGATGGTAGCGTCAAAGCGAGGGTCCTAAGCCCACTAGTTTTAACAACGACCTCAATCCAGCCCTGTGATGGAGGAGTGTTGCGTCCTGGCCACGGTTACGGCTGCATCATGCTTGGAGATATGCACGACTAAGCACCTTCTATCCTGTAAAGTTAAAAAGCAGAGGGGCATCTCGAGATGTGTTGCATCTTTAATACAGCCCGAGTATTTGGGATTGGCCTTTTAAGATATAATATTGTAGAGCTGCGTTGAGACAATGTTCCATTGTAAAAAGCTCTATATAAATACATTTGAATTGAATTGAGTATTTCTTTCATTCTGACGTTATTCCTGGAGATTCCCAGTTTACTCAGAAACCCAGTCAGATCCCAGTACATAGGATAGATTTGTTTATTTAATTATTACTTATGTACACAGTTTTGATAAACCAGACAGCTCGATGTTTACGAGGAACACTCGGTTAGTAGGAGACGGTTTTAGCAGGCTTGGTCTCAGACAGCTCAGCCTCCAGGAAGCGGAAGCGGCGATGACGACGCAAGACCTCGATGGCCTTCTGCTCCACAGAGGAAGGTGTGATGCCCAGATCCTCGAAACCGGGCAGGTCTGGGTACTTCAAATCAGTAGTGTGAAACTGGAAAGGAGAAGGGAGGTTACAAAATTGTGCAACAGTTTAAAGTTGTATAAAACGGAACGCGGTGATACTTTATAGCTCAGATAAGCAAAGTTTTAAAATGAAAGCTTTCAGCAGGGAATTTTTCATTTGAGGAGGATAAATACAATACTTCCCTTAATTATAAATATAATAATAGCCTTCAACCCACTGTCATACAGCAACATGTCTTTAATCCTTTAAGTAGAATCTGCTGCACATACCCTGTCGACTTTGTCACGTGTTGTCCAAGGCTCAAACGGGTTTAGCTCAAAGAATCTCGCAACAAGGCTGAAACAAACCCGGTCAAGTTTGATTTCACTAACACATTAACATCAAAACTTTAATGTCTCTGACAATGTATGCAACTCATGCAAAAGAGATTTGGGAATGGGCTTACTGATAGACGGGGCGTGGCATTGGATAGGCCACGAAAGGTCTATGGGCTACAGCGTACACGTACTCCACCAGGTCATGCAGCAGGTATCGGTTAGGCCTGAAAACGGATGGAAACGCTGGATAAAGGATTTACCAAGAACTGATGAAGCACTAGTTCACAGCTGGGTGCTAATAAAATAACAGTCATTTATAAGTATTATAGAGTTTTATAGAGTCTTCAGTATAAGGGAAATAGGCAGCATGGGGGCTCGGTGGGTAGCACCGCTGCCTCACAGCAAGAAGTGTCCCAGGTTCGGTCCCAGGGTGGATCGGCCTGGGTCTTTTCTGTGTGGAGTCTGCATGTCGCCCTCGTGTCTGTGTGGGTTTACTCAGGGTACTCCGGTTACCTCCCACAGTCCAAAGAAATTTTATGTTATGTAAATGCATGTTAGGTTAATTGGAGTCTCTAAAAGTGGCCCTTAGTGTGAGAATGTGTGCATGACTGTGTGTGTGTCCGCCCTACAATGGATTGGCACCCTGTCTCTTTCACCAAGAGTTGCCGGGTGGGTACCGGCTGGCCGGCGACCCAATGCGGATTAAGCGGAAGGTCACACAGGTGTGCCTTATGTGCCCATCAGTCCCAATAAATATGGCATGGCTTATGTGCTCATCTGTCCCAGTAACGTAAGTGTGGCCTATTGCCCTTCACTTCCTTTTAAGGTCCAGTAAATAAGACATGGCCAATGTGCCTGCAATGTGATATACGATTCAAGAGGGTGCCCAGTTCAAGAGGCATGGATCAAGAACCCATAAGTGGCAGGAATGGAGATACGACCATCAGTCCCAACAAAGGAGACGTGGCCCATTATGCCCACCAACGGGGCAGACAACGTGCAGCCTCTGAACCAGTGGGTGAGATTTTTTTTTCCCCTCTGTGTACACAAGTCAAACTAAAGTACACAATCTGAATCCCAGTGAAGGAACTGTGGCCTCTATGCCCGGATCTACCACACCTCAACAGTATATCCTCAGTAAAAAAAAAACAAGCCTTTATCATTACTAGTGCAAACATTACACATGACACATTATCAACAAGAGCTGGTGCTCGTTCTCTTAAACAAATACACTCAGTCCTCACCCTGCCAGAGCGTAAGTTTTGCCATTGGCATCAGGATCCTTGATGGCATTAACAATGGCCTTGGCCACATCCACCACCTATAGACAGAACATGAAACCGCAATGAGTGCACCTATTGCAGAAAGGGTAGTTTGCCTCCTAAGTAAACAAATAATCATAATTAGGCACTATACTAATCAATCCATTTTCCTTTAGTAATATAAGCAGACACCTTTATAGAGAACGACTTCAGAACGATCAAGTTTCACAAAGTGCAATCGAATCATGAAATAAGGTCCTTACTCAAGGGCAGCGCTGAAGCTTGAACCCCGGCCCTTGATCGACACTAAACCTGTGCAATATTCAGTGCCCCATCTTAATACATTTCTAAATTATTTTTATTAGATGGGCAAGTTTCTACATATACTGCTCACAAAAAATAGGGAATACCTAATCTCCCATAATGAAATATCTTCTATGTTTTTGTCCTTTTCTCTTTTGCACTCATCAAGGATTTCGTCGGACCCCAGTATAGTGACAACATTTTTTATTTATTTTCTCACATGGCAAAATTATTTCCAAGTAAGTAAACATTAAGTAATACGTATGAATACAAATCTACAGAGCACACGGTGACCCAAGGTACTCACGTGACATGGCTGCTTAGTTGTTTTCTTTCCCATTGCTATAAGGGGCACAGCTTTGCCAAACCAACGCATATCTACAAACACATCATACAGTCATATCAACGTTATGTCAGCCATTTATGTACACTGTTCGTGTAAACAATCTTCAGATGCTAAAGTTAAATTAATTATGTATTTTTATGATTTACTTGTTTATTTAACATCACATCAGAATTAACTGTGTTTCTTGGAATGTGGGAGGAAAATATAGTATGCATATTATATGTAGTATGCAATAAGCCCGTGCAGACGAGAGAGCACAAACAATATCGGCATCATTCAAATTCAGTTGGAAAGAAGCGTGTGTTGTACGTAATACAGGACACCATGTGGATTTTTATACGACCCCGAATCAGAAACCGAATCAAACCCCGTGGTAGTTGGGTTATCAGATTATCATCAGCAAAAGCCACCATGGTATGGGGTTGTGTCAGTGCCCCTTTCAAATGTTACACTTCTGTGATCCTGGAGCAACATAACCTGCCTTTAGGACACATGCTGAACACGTTACAAATAACAAAGACACGGCTGCTGAAAAAGAGGATACGGATAATGATCTGTCCTGTCTGCAGTCTTGATCTGTGCCCAGTAGAGAAAGTATGGATAATTTTGAAATGGTGAATGCATACTGCTGCAAATCTTGAGAAGAGTTTGCGGAAAGAATGGGACAAAACATTTGGGGGGAAGGGGGGAGAGAGGGGAAGAAATAAAAAAAATAAAAAAAATAAAAAAAGAAAGAAAATAATTCGCTTTGGTATACTTGATGCCAAATACATCTTAGGTGTTGTGAAAAGGAACCACATGCGTTATATAAAATATAAAAGGCGTTACTGTCCCAGCTCTTTTGGAATGTGCTGCAGGACTGAAATACAGGAATTAGATTTTTTTTAATTAAAAAAAAAAAAAAGAAAGAAATTTAAAGAGACAGAAATATGTCGGATTCATACAGTCTGCAAAAGTCAAAGTAAAATTAAGACAATTTGTTTTTTTATTTCCATTTTCCATGCTGTGCTAACTCTTTCTAATTTGGAGTTACGAAAATTGTCTCAAAATTCAGAAAACACCCATGTAAAATAAAAACAGGTTGGCAGGCGGTGATCCAATTTTAGACGCGTGCTAAGAGGGAGGGGTGACATGCTGGTCACCTTGAATGCTTAATGATGGAACTTGGTTAGAGAATTTAACCTGTTAAAAAAAAAAAAAACCAAACAAACAAAAAACACGCATGCACCAGGCCTCCCATCAACCATAGTGCAGCTGGCAGATTTCTTGCCAAACTCAACCAAATGGCATAACCGCCTCATTATGGATGTTGATTTGCAGTGGATTGGTCGCGTGGCTCTCACTGAGTAGCCAGAACATTCTCCTGATTTAATTCCTTTGGATTTCTGGACATGTTGGGTCACATCATGTCACTTAAAAACAGAAGATGATGCCAGCATTCAGCCAGCTGTTTTGGTGAAAGTTCATAATGGATGGGAGAAAATGATTCATGCCTTAACACATGAATATGTTGGACAGCATATCAAACACATTTTGTTGTTTTAGGTAACTGACTTGTGGGCTTATTACTAGTTTAGATATAAATACTCCTAAAAGAGACCCACCCCCACCTGGTATCACCATCTCCCAAACTTTTTGCATCTAATTTATATAAACGTGCTTCTTAATTTTGAGATGCTTTGTACAATTGGGAATTAAATTAATTACACCCCTCACTTCCCCTTGTTTGTTATTTAGCATGGCTTTCAGCATCCTTGGCTATTTAATGACACCCACAACGTTAGATCAACACAAGGTTACTTTAAAATGACTCATAAATACTCAGATAGGGCTTATTGCAGATCTTTAGATCTTGGACCCAGAGTAAGCCCACATAGACATGGGGTAGACATGCACGCTCTACACATACAGAGTGCAGGATTAAAAGAGGGGGCACAAACATTTTCGGTGAGCTCCTGATCCAGCTGCTTCACATCTGCTTTGTAAACGCTTTAAAACCAATCAATTATGCTGTTGCAATTATGGCGCATGACATCTGGTGTTACACATACTAGCAAAGTGGTTAAGGAAGCGATCTTCTCTCCCGAAGAACTCCGAGGGCTTCAAGATGACAGCTTCTGGGAACTCGTCCCTCACAGCATTCTCCCCAACCGCCTGTCATAAAGCATAATAAAAGTAAAATCAGCTAAAGTCTCACGTTGCCATCTAATCTATGATAAATGAGTTCAAATGTTTGTAGAGACCCCTACAAGCTAGTGATCTCTGATCCTTTTGGATCTCTTCCCAAACTTAAAAACTTTGATTTAGGAACTGGCAACCCTGCAGTGGTCTGGTGTCATTTTGTCAAACTGAATAAATCATCGGACACTTGCATGGTAAAACATGCTGAAAACAGGATTAGACATCTAAGACTTGATTTAAAAAACAAATATATATCAACCATCATTATCTACAAATATTTAAAAATGAATAACACTGCAATGAATTTCTTTTCTTCCAAATGGAGCGGTAGCTGTGTGATGCGTTAAGCGGGTAAGAGAATTTAACCTGTAAAAATAAACCACACGTTACTGCAGAATATTTCAAATTAATGCCGCTGAAACTGGCTTCCCAACACCCGTCGTTTCTTGCCGAAGTTAAATAAGCAGGTTCTGTCAGAAATAGACAGAAAGCGAAACAACAATCTCTGCCTTTTCACATAAATGGCACGCCTTCAAATTCTTATGCCGCCATACCTGAGGACGTTTGACTGTTATTTTAAACCAAATGGAAAAAAAAAATACACTGGCCATAAATAGACAGTAATCAATTCAGCTTTTACAGAAGCTAATATTTTCCATATGTACAGATAGATACCGATATCTTTTCCATCCTGATGGCTGGTTTGAATTTCAGCAGGTTTTTGATCACGTCTACACACCAAAATGCCTCGAGTTACAACCACGGCTGATCAGAAGCATGTATTATGGAGCAGGTAAAGTGGTGTACCTAATACAAATAAACCATTCTGATTCCTCAGGCTGATGTCCCTCTTTTGGGATTCTTTGATCCACACATTTTTACACACAGTTTTATAAATGCCAAACAAATGTACCACATTCTAATGGTAACTGATCCACAGCACCTTATTTCTCAGGTACTTCGAGGGGCTGCGGATGTCTGCGTTGAGGTGAGACAGATGGATAAGCTTGGAGATTCCAGCTTCACGTGATGCTTTTGCAATCTGCTGAGGGATGGTCACAAACACGTCCTCGAACTTATAGTTACTGCAGAGTGTAAAAGACAACGTGTGACACAGTGGCTGTATTCTACATTTATTTTTATGTCATTTAGCAGACGCCCTTATCCAGAGCGACTTTAATACAATTAGTATTTTCTGCATGAAAAATTTCACTCACTCTCTCTCTCTCTCTCTCTCTCTCTCTCACACACACACACACACACACACACACACACACACACACACACAC
>JAUZST010010156.1:0-12562 GCA_034779995.1 Parotocinclus haroldoi | reverse complement strand
TAGATAGATAGATAGATACTCAAGTCAGTGCCAATTTAAAGTAATTAATGAACCTAGCATGTCTTTGGACTGTGGGAGGAAACCAGAGTACCCGAGCAAACCCACACAGACATTGGGAGGAGATGCAGACTCCACACAGAAAGGATTTTAAAATTAAAATATCTGGTAGGTAAAATTCATACAATTGAATCTCGCTACCCTGCTGAAAAAAACAGCCTAGACCAGCTTAGACCAACAGGCTGGTTTTAGCTGGTTTCCAGCCTTAGTTGGTCAGGTTGGTTTTGGCTGGTTAGGATGGTTCTAGCTGGTCAAGCTAGGCTGGTCTGCTGATTTTGGACACGGCAGCAGGTTAAGCTGGTTCAAGCTGGTCAAGCTAGGCTGGCTTGTTGATTTTGGACAATCTGACTGGTTCTAGCAGGTTTTATTTTGAATACTGCTGCAGAACCCAAGCAGCTTAAGCTTAAGGTCACAAACTGATGGCATAACATTCACCTTCAGGATTTTCTGGTAGAGAGCAAAATTCATGGTTCCATTTACCACAGCACATTTTCCAGGTCCTGAAGCAGCAAAGCAGCCCCCGATTATCACACTACCACCACCATGTTTGACTGTCAGTATGATGTTCTTTTTATGAAATGCTGTCTTAGTCTTATTCCAGATGTAAAAACTTTTTGTATTTACTCAGGTTATCTTTGTCTGATATTCAAATTTCTTTGGTAAACTTAAACATTTAAGTGTGACAAATGAACAAATAAATAAGTAAATGTAAGGGGCAAATACTTTTTCACAGCACTGTAATTGCCTTTTTAAAAAAATATTTGATTAGAATAGCAAGCTTGGCAAAAATAGGCACTGAATATCACGTGGCTTATACTTTCATTATGGTTAAATGTGATTGTAGCAGCAACAGGTTGACCTGACCTGTTTAAGATGATAGTGGCCCAAAGCATAAAGCCAAAACAGTGTGGGAGAATTTTCTGAATGTTCTTGCATGACTGAACACAATGCACAGACTTACACTGCACCAAACATCTGTGTAAAAAACTTGTAGATGTTTCCCAATTTGAGGTAAGCAGTACTTGTGAAGGGGATTCCGTTGCAGTTATAACTGCATCTTATTAGTCCAGACTGATGGGTAAGAATCCATCTTTGCCTGTGCCACCTGCTCTCCCACAACCATGCAAAGCTTTTTTTAACACCGAAACAGTATCACTCCACTAAAGTGTTGTCAAGTAACGACAAGCTTTTTGCACGTGAACAAATAACCCTAATAAAAAAGTAAAATAATCCGTGCTTTATTTCTTTCATTTTTATTTTTTTGCACTTTGTATTTAAAACCAATGTTACTTGGTATGATTATTTAGTATAAGCCATATGCCTTTAATAGCAAATTAGGGTACAGTTACCATTGCATAGCAACATCTCTTGTCAGACTGAGAATTAAGCTGTGAGATCAGCTGATTGACCAGTATAACCACTCTAGCTAGACTTCGCTAAGTTAGCAGCTGGTCAACTTGACTGACTTACCAGCTAGACCTGGCTGGGAGACCAGCTAGACCAGCCTAACACCAATAAGACCAGCTGACTGACCAGCTAGACCAGCCTAACACCAATGAGACCAGCTGACTGACCAGCTAGACCTGGCTGGGAGACCAGCTATACCAGCCTAACACCAACTAGACCAAGGTGGCAGACCAGCCATACCAACCTAAACCAGTTAAAACCAGCAACCCACCTTACGCTGGTTTAAGCTGGTATTTTAAGCAGGGCATGCAGACCACCATTATTCGCCTTCCCACAATATAAGGCCTGTGTATGATTCATGATGCTTTCTGTGAAGCTGCATTATGTGTATTGTTGCTGATTACGTCTATTAAGACATTATTTTAGATTTGTAACAGGATGGCTATATACTGCACCCTGGATGTATACTTATTGACAAAAATATCATACCTAGTTGCTGGATAACATGCAGTTATGTAAATTATTACAGGTGTAGTCTGATTAGACACTGGGTGCTGCCACAAGATGGCATTACTTCCCCCCTCTTCCCTCTTCAAATCCTCCTAGAGGCTAATTCTATGTAGCTTACCTCTTGGTGAAAGATCATTGCCTCTACAATGCACTCTGCAATGCACTTTTGCCTAGTTGACAGACTTTGAGAGGGATCACACCATTAGAATGAGAGAAGCAGGAAGGTCATTTTTATCTAGCTGTTAGGAGGTGTTGGAAGCAGTGGTTCAGTGAGGGTAAGTATACACAGCAAACAGGCTCTGGACAGCCCAGACAGACCTCAAATAGATAGATAGCAACATTTGTTCCACTGACAATCATGGGCAGATCATTTATAGATATTTGGAGCCTCATTTGTAAAACTGAGTGGAGTCAACCATTAAAATACACATATGCACCAGGAAAAGGCAAAATATGCCATGTGCTCAATCATTATGTAATTTATACTGATTATGTAAATGCCATACACAGTACATATATGTGATCTCTGACATTCCTCACAGAGTTAAATAAGACTAGGATAAAAAAAGAAGATAAGGCTAAAAATACCAATTTTAGAAAGGTTACGCTGAAGATTGGCATTGATAGTAAGACAGTGAATACAGTGGTATTACAGCCCTCATTGTGAATCCGCTCCAGAAAGTAAGCTAAGTGCCAAAGAGAAAGAGTACCAAGGCAATTTTTCCTTTAAGAATTAGTGCAAATTTAATTAATCTATTCCAACCCCCGGAAAATCGCTATATAAGCTGAAATACACAGACAAAAATAATTTAAAAAAATAATTAGATAAAATAAATGAACATTTACAGAGATAAGACACAGCTATAAAGGGAAATTAAGTGAAAAACAGGAGAGCTATCATTATGTTAATTTTGAATAATAAATATTTGCAGTTAATCAATTTATTATTTCGGTCTGTGCAGGCCTTATTTTAAATATTTGTAAAATGGTTGGGACCCACTGTTCTAAATCATATAGTAAAATAAAATGATATGCAAGCATTTAAACCATTTATATGTTCCAATGATGTGGCAACACTTTACCTCTCCTGCACCCTTTGTTCCAGTGGCTACAATATTAAGGAAACAATCCTATGGCCTTTCGCAGCTTAACACTTTTTTTCTACATCCTGTATGGAAAAACAATGTATCTATATCTAACAGTGTTAGTGAATTTTGCCATTTAGTGCACTGCAAGCCCCTCCCTCATGCAGGATCGGTAACTTAGAAGAAGCCCTACAAGAATCAAAAGAAGACTCGGTAAAGGCAAACATTGCCAATCGCATTAAAAGGCAAATATCTAATGGCAGGTAGCTCATAAACTACCTCTCTTCTTACTGAAGGCACGACAGTAATTACCTGCAGCAGAGATCACATACTATAAATAAAAGACAAAAGCCATTCCAACATTTATTTCACACACAGCTGCAGAGTCGATGGCTAATCAGTTTTCCTTAATTGGGTTTTCGTGGTACGATCTGTCAGTGTGCATTAGCTAAATGAGCAGTGTACAACTTTATGGTAGAGAAATTAAGGTAACGATATACACGAGTTACAGGATGCTTGAAATTAAAGTGGACAGGACAACACTTTATGAAAGCCTGAAATTGGTGCTAAACACAATACTTTAATACAACAGTATAATACAATACAATTAGCTAAAACGTTACTCATTTAGATAGATGATAACACAAGAAAAATTCTTGACTTACCACAATAATTCATATTTGACTATTTTAAGGTTTGACGAAAACAACATATTGGAGCCTCATGTATTCTAGCTACAGTGCCTAGAGAAAATCATCACACCCTGTCAAAATCTTTACACCCTGAAATGAAAATAAAGCACACTCATAATCAAGAACTGGAGGCCCTTGCAACCTTGAACAAGACAAGCAGTGCTAAAACATGGAGAGAGAGAAAATACCTGGTTGGTTAAATCAGCACAAAATCCACCAGTTCTTAAATAATACACTAATTGCAAAGCATGGCATTGCACATAATTCACCATAATTGGAAAGGTACTTTCAGAAGAGCTCAAGGATAAAGCTCAGTGAAGGTCAAAAAAAGTCTTCAGTGGAGTATCCTTTAGAGTATTATTAAGATGCTAAAAAATGTATGGCAGTACCACCACCATACCTAAATTGGACTGTCTCTCAGAACTGAAATACTAAACCAGGACGAAAAAGATCAAACAGTTACAACTTTGAAGGACATCCAAGGCTTTCTGGCTGAGCTTGGCTGGTCTGTGCATGTGACAAGAATCTTGCAAACTTTATACAATAATAGGGTGGCTAAAACAAGCCTTTTCTGTAAAACTGAAAGAATATCTGTATATATTTCACCATTTGGCAGAGCATTGTGGTCAGATGAGACAAACGATGCACAGTAGCGAAAAATGTTAAATTAGACATTAGGGAAATTAAAGGACCCAGAAAGCAAAATATGACTTTGAGTTTATGGTATACTTCATATAGCTCAATAATTGGGGCAGTATGTGATAAAACCAACACCCACAAAAGGCTCTGAGGAGCAAACATGGACAGAGGATTTCCAGTGGTCAACAAATGTCTCTTGACCACAATATACAGTTACAGTATTGTTACCATAAGATCTAACCACCTGTTTGTTTTGACATTAAGACTGTATTCTGAATTTCAAGTATATTTCCTTATGCATTTGGTTTTGTGTACTAATGATGAGTTTCTGTATTTGCAACCTACTGCTGTTTCTGCATCACAAGAGTCATTCTACATGTGAATGAAGCATGCAAATAATTTCAAAACTTTCATAACAATAGGTAGCAATGAAAAGTTTACACCAATATACTACAAAATTGATGTAAATAAGCCTTGACTAAATTTTGTGAGCCATGTATATACGGCCAGTAAAATAAACACAGAGATAAAACATTGTATTGCTGCAAAACCCAGCATGAAAGTAATTTTATTACAAAAATGGCCTATAAATGATTACAGGTGTATTCAAATCTGATTATATTCTGGTCTTTCCACAAGAGGGCATAAAAGTGCTTCTCAAAACTGCCCTCTAAAAGGCTCTCTTAGGCTACTTTTAGGTGATGTACCTCTTGGTAAGATGTTGTTGATTGCTATACAATCCAGACAAATACATTTTCCCCACTGACAGACTTTGAAAACCAGCACATCCAAGCATTGGCTGTTTGACATTTCAAAAATTGAATAACATCTACGCTTTTCAGATCCAGGAAGTAATTCTGATTTGGAGGTGTTGGGAGCAATGGTTTCATGAGAGTACGTACACACAGTAAACAGGCTCCTGACAGCCCAGAAAGTCAACCACTGAATAGAATCATTTGAAGTGCCAACAAGCAGAAGAAGCTCATCCATTTTTGTTGTCCAACAGAGTTGGCACCTTCACTACAAACCGTTCTCTCTGCTGGGAACATTTCCAGGTACTTAGCTAAAGAAAATATTTATGTGTCCTTCCATTGACAGCCAACCACTGTCACCTTAGTTTGCAATGGTTCTATATACAAGAAACCTGAACTACTATGGAGTGGAATAATACTGCCTAGCAACACACCGCACCAACTGCAAGTGTAATGATCTGGGGAGCCATCGTATATGTCAGTCACCACTAGTAGTGATACAAGGTACACTAACAAATAAGCGATATATGCAGGACATACTGTGGTCAAATGTATTGCCTTTCAGAACCTGGTATTTCTCAGCAAGACAAATAATTTAAGAATTACATTTAGTTTGTTATTTTGATTAGCACATGTATAGATATAACATACCAGTTACAGAAGTGCACACTGAGTGCCATGTGTAAGACTACGGTTTAGAACAAGTTGGACTGCAATTTTGGTCAGAAATACCAGTCAGAAGGACCTGGGCATGTGAGTATCCCTGCAGTTCATTAGGCAAAGACTATATTAATGGTACTGGGGAAAATATGTGTTCTAATCTAATCTATTCTCATTCAAATGTTAAAGGGATCAGAAGTTGTTCGGATGGACATTCAACAGCACATACCTGTATTGTTAAATCATAAGATTAAAGTGTGTGCTACTGTGTGTATGTGTGTGAGGGCTTTTATGCACATGAGTTATGGGTTCAGAGATCTATTCATGAGTGGGTCATTGCAGGACACTTTTCTTCTTGGCTCTTTATCTGATCTGAATGCTATCAAAAAGACAGATGCATAGGACTAGAGGAAATGGCCTTTCCATTCCAGGGTATATGGGGCCATAAACAAAGTATTATCAGTCATTTAAACTCTGAGTGCCTGTTACATTACAGAGCCTGCAGTACAAAGGAACTAAAACACTCAAACTCATATGACCAGATAATGCGTTTCCTGATCTGTGTGGAACCTTGATTTAAATAGTATACTTATATCAGGCATAACATTATGACCACTTCCTTCTTTCTAAACACATTGTCCACTTTATTTCATTTACCATATAGAAGCACTTGGTATTTCTGCAATTACAGATTGTAGTCCATCAGATGACAAAGGCATGACTACACTTACCCCTGATCTCATTCTGATCAAGCATCTGTGGGAAGTCCTGGACAAAAGTCCAATCTCTTGACGTTGCAAATCGCAACTTAAAAGTCATAAAGGATTTTCTGCTTGTCTTGGACCCAAATCCAAAAAAGTGGAAACAATATAAAAAATGCAAATAAAAACCACAGCGTTTCTTGCATTTAATTTGACGTTTATTTAATCATTTACATTATATTCCAGTATGAACCTGAGACATTTCATTTTTTGTCTGGTTAACTTTATTTCACTTGTTAATAAACTTTGCTTTTCATCTTTGGTCCACAGCACACAATATGCAAACGGCCAACTTTTTTTTTCTGATTTGGGTTTGTACCACCACAGAACAACTTAATTCCTGTTCTTTAATGCTGGGCTAAAGGCAGCTCTTGTATTTAATGCCACAGTGCTATTCGTTGTAAATCCATTTGCATTTAATATACATATTACACTGAACTACAAAATAATCTGTGATTATCTTATTACTGTATGCGGAACATTACGGAAGCTTGCCTTTCAGACCCAACAGCTTGAGGCCTCAAGGTGAGGTTTGCAATAACAATTCCAAGGGTGTCATCCTCTACCTCTGCAATTCATCTTTCACTGGTTTTAACATTGCTTGCCCCCATTTCTGATGCTCTTAAACATCGGTCACATGCTTGCTTTCATGAGCCCCAGGGAGAGGGACCAACCCAAAGATAAATATTTCCTCTCACAGCTGCAGTCAAGGCCAAACGCTGTGCTTTATAAATGGAGCAGTGCACTTTGAATGTTTAAAGCTTGGTGTACCACCTTAATTATGCAGGTACCACAAAGAAAAACAGAGAAGCAACACAACTGCATCATAGGTTCAGAACAATCATGAGAATACAGTGCAGCTATGAGGCTAAAAAAGCAAAGCTTCATTGCCACTCTCCACATTAAGCTGTCTAAATATGGATTTGGTCTATCCATAGGATTATATGTAGGTGGAGGAAAGAATCCTGACATGTTTACTCCTACAGTGAATTCCCACCTAATAGGGCATTTCTCTAATGCCCTAGTCTATTGGCACTTGGTCAATAGAAAGTTATTGATTTTTGCTTTATTGCTTCTGCTGCTATGTTTACTGTTCCTTGATGTCACCCTGTATGTTTTAGCCGAAACTTGATCTTCTGTAATTCTCAGAAGAGAAAGACATAATAAACAGAGGATATAAGAGAGAATGTCTGCTTGATTTTTGATGTGCTATGGTATTTTGTAAGCAATAAACAAAAAAGGAATGAAGAAAATTGCGTAAAGTGTAAAGGCTACATCATGCACAAAGATGTCCTGTCCTGCATATGCGTCTCTAAGAAGCAGATCATTGCCATAGTTACAGGGGGGTGCACCGAATATTCGGCAACCCAGGTTATTCTGCCGAACACTGAAAGTGCATTCTTGTGAGCGTTTTGATTCTAGTCTTCACCATTTTAATCTCTCCGTAAGGCTTCTGTTTGAAGGAACATTTTTGGCAAGATGTGATAAGAGGAACATGAGGAACAAGATGTGATACAAGAACATGATGGAAAATGTTGCATTAAGCATTTCTGTATACATACATACGTGTGTAGCATCTTTGACACAGAGAACAGGTGCAATGTAATTCAACCAAATCTTGCACATATTGATTACTTTTTTAATTGTATATACAGTCGATTCCAGTTAATCAGACCTCATTGGGACACAATCTTTTTGGTCCTAATAAAAGGCTGGTCTGGTTAAACAAACATGTACTATGTTACAAGACAGAATGTGCTATGTAACATTAAATGTTTATTAAATCTTTATTGTGCGATATACACGTATAGCAAATGTACAAACAAGAACTACTGTTGCTTACCAACTTTGTTCATTGAAAAATACATTTGCAAACAAGTTTTTCGAAACAATCTAAAACACAATGTATAGATACTCAGCATGCGAAGCATAATACTGTAAAAAAACAAGTTCTTACTAAATTCCAGTCAGCATCTGAAAAACTTATCCAGTGTGTTATGATCCGCTTTAGCAGTGGCTAAGTGACTTTTGGCTTCTTTTTTATAGTAAATGTTAGACAAAAACCTGTAGGTGGCAGTAGAGGACTGGGGAGAACTCAGGGAAAAACGAAGAGATATTACATACTGTACACATTTTTGGTCCAAATAGGCAGAATAACATTACATGTATATAATAGGATTTGATTCAGTACTTTAGGATTTGGTCCAAATAAGCGACTTAATTAGCGACGTAATTTTCTCACCCTGTCTTAAATAATTGATTCTTGTAGTCCCAGGTTTATTATTCAGAACCTTAATACAGCACATTCGAAGCTGTTCACTAGTACATGAAGGGCATTCAAAAATGTCTGCATGCAATGAAGACAAAATATGCAGCACAGCTACGTGGCTGTAGAAATTAAGAAATTAGGCTTGATGGTACACTATATGCCCATACACCCATTTCTTAAAACAAATTAAGAAAAATAAGAAAAAGTTTCTATTTAAATAGTACTATCCAAGTTCATTGAGTTGGGATGCCATCTTGCTTGTGTAAGTGTGACTCTTACAATTCAAAAGAGAAATAATGACTTACAGCACAAGTACTGTTAAAATTTCAGAGATGGATTTTCTCCCATTTATACATCTCCACATTGCAATGCACCAGCTAATGAGAGTATTTATAATAATGTTATGTTTCAGAAATAGCAGAGGTTAAAGATATTTGGGGATGCATTAATGGAGTGTAGATACTTTGTATACAGTGTAATTACTCGTGATAAACTAAGAACATGCTTGCATCAACATAAGTGATTTGTGTAATTAACATAGAAATTTTGTTAAATAAATTACTTTTTGCACATTAATCTATTGGCTACCTCTTGGACAATCACAACATTTCTTTATTATGGTCATTGAATATATGGTCTTACTGCATATATTAATATTCTTTAGAAACACACCCACACACTCATCTATGGTTAACGGGATGAATCTGACCACTTGAACAACAGAATCACAAAATTGTTCATGGAACAATTAATCTTAATCAGGTTTCTGAGGTTTTGACAGAAGATTTGTCAAAATTGTTACAACTAACCAACTAACTACTCAATGGAAAGATTATGTAATTTTAAGTATAAAGGTTTATATAATAGTTTGAAATGAAAAGTTAATACAACCTCCCCAATGCATCATTATTTTATTTGACAGTAAAATTAATTCTTGAAAAAAATAAATGCCTTCAAAACATTATAGTACCAGCAGTATGGTTTCTTGTGTCAGACATTTTAAACTGAATATGAAGCTATTAAAAAAGAAGCATTTTATTTAATGTCATTAAACACAATTAGCAGGAAAGCAAATGAAAAGTCAAAGAGAGATACAATGAGATACAAACTCAATTATCGTGATTGAGTAGCTAGTAACATATTCATGGGAGTGTACATAAGCATGTCAAACTGGACTAGAGTGCCACACATTGGCTGTTCAGTAGGGTGTATGGTCATCTAAGACTGACAAAACACACTGACAGCAATAGGGCATGGACTTTCATTTCTTTATACGTTTCACTTCTTGTGTAGATTTCAACAGTTTCCCTTAAATTGTATTTTCCAATGCTTTTCAGAATGGCAATCGTTCAGATGTCTTTTTATGACCTTCTATAGCTTTATTAGAGTCAGTTGTCATATTTTCAGATGCTCAGTCAACTGCGCAAAGAAAGCCCATAGCTGTTGAGTTTTACAAAACTAAAAAGGCTTGAAGGATGTGTTAATCTCTAGAATTGTCTAGATCTGATGGATAGTCGTGATCAATTTGACAGCTTACAAAAATATCATTGACAGTAATAAACAGTACATTATTATTATTCTCATTACATATTAAATAATTTCATTAACAATAATATTAGAATATAAATTCTAGAAATGTATTAAGTTCGTTCTCAATCAGCATTTTTTATGTTTTTGTTTTTTTTTTTAGTTTGAATATCAAGCATTTATTTAAAAAAATGATTCATCTATTGCAAAATTCTTCAATAGAAGAATAGAAATGTATCATTATTGTATGCGTGGACTGAGCTTTCTCACAGAATATCATTTAGTCAGAAGATAACTGTTTAACAGTTATATATTAAATATGTTGTGTGAAAGCTTATATATGCAGGGTGCGCTCTAACTGCAATCAAAGATGCTTAAAAAAGCCTCAGCTTTTGCCTACACATGGATCATACAGTTCATGTTCACAGATGTTTGGCCAGGTGTCATGACATGAGGAAAATGTTCTTAGCTGGTCACCCTTCTTCCCCATGGAGTTACAATTCACTGCAAGGGCATAGAACAGCTGAGACAGGCCTCTGAGGAGAGGCAAACCACCAGGGAACAGTATGAATGAGAAAATAAGGGGCTCCAGGAACACTGCATAGCGGTAATGCCCTGCCAAGTCTTGCAAATTGCAGGTTGCAAAATGCACAGCCAAAATGGTGGACAGGAACATTGGAGACACCTCCCCATGGAGAGTACATCCATTACTGAGAGAATATGGGCACAAAAATGGCTGCAAACCAAGGCAGGTGGGAGCTCCTTTAAAGAGTGTGCAGTCTCCAGAGGACCTTGACGATTTCAGAAAACGATAAAGAAAAAAGCATAGGTCCTTCATTCATTTGAAGAGGATGACCTTCACTTCACAACCAAGTGTGAGATTACTGATGTTTTACAAAAGCTCAGCATAGTACTACACATGCGGGTATAGCATAACTTTTTAACCCTAAAGTTTGATGTATTATTTGATACACATTTAATTTCATTGTTAACTGTGTTAGAATATAGATGTAAAAGATCTCAGAGTTCTAAATTCACAAAAATATGCCCATCACTTTGCAAGTGGATCAACCTTTCCCAGTTTCAGTAATCCCAGAGCATTGTAGTTCATCACAAATTATTTTAACAATGTGTATTAGCTCAATTATTCATTACAATAACACTCAGGATCTGGAATGTGGTCATACATATTGCTGCTTCAAAATACTGCATATACAATGTATTTAGAATGTGTTCAAACCCTTTCCCTTTTTCACATTTTGTTGAGCCCATATGCCAAAAAAATCTAGTTTCCTCATCATTCTGCACATAATACCATATAACATGTATAGAGTTCTAAATGAATTCAAAAAGGTCATACCTATTTGTCACTGTTAATGTAAAAATACAGGACTATAAAGATAATGTAATCAGAAAACGGGCCATCAACTGCTGTCTGATTACTAATAATATATATGTATTATAAATATATATATAAAACAGATATAAATGCTGTTTATTCATATTCAGCAAACACTGAACTACATATTATATCACATATATCAACTACAATTTTGGTGAAGGTGGGTCCAGAGTCAAGAGAAACACAGTGTAATCCAGGAACATAGGAGACAAGACATCCATCCATCATCAAGCAATCACAGACTAACTTGCTCTGCAACTATTCCACTACGTTTAAACCCAACTTAACTTTCAATATATTTGCTTTACTTAATATCCAAAATTCACTGACAAAAACCCCAAACAATTCAACACTATGTAAAGAGTAATCTAGCTCATTATAAAAGTTTTACACACTTTAACATTGAAAACACATTTGACACAGTCGGACAAACTATGGAACAACATACAACATTCTGTAGTGCATTGAACTAAAAATAATCTAGGATGAAGGATTACTTAGGGTCAGGATGAAGCCTGTAGAATGGACAACAATGCCTTTTCTGCTCATATGTTAACTCAAAATTACCTTCAGTTTATTTAAATTACTATTATAAAATTATTTGCAGACTTTTGACCTTTTTAAAAACTGGAAAACATACTTGCTTGATCAGATTAGTGGCTTGGCAAAGTTTAAGTAATTTTTCTGAAGCTTTGGCTCCACCAACAATTGTACAATATAACTACAATATAACCACAATGTAACTATTCTACTGGCTTTGAAGTCTTATTTGATTGTACATTATTTTTATTATATATTATA
>JAUZST010010155.1:0-12562 GCA_034779995.1 Parotocinclus haroldoi | reverse complement strand
ACATACTACTCCCAAAAAGTAGAGGTTACTTCAAAATGAAATATCCATGTTGTTATTATGTCATATCATGTTATTATCAAAGAATGTAACATTAAACTTCAAGTCACTGTGTATGCGGACAGCTGATAAATGTTCCAGCATATTCAAGGACACAGCAGACAATGTAGAACAGCAAGGTTATCACGGACCCAGCGGCAACTGGGGTTTGGCCACACTCAGTAGCCTAGTTAGAAGGAGCTAAAGGATATGCAAACAGCAATTAAATGTTATTATAAATAATATATTTTTTAAGTATAATTTATTTTTAAATGGGAAAGTATAACCCTTTAGTTAATTTGTTGATTGCTTTTCAAAGACTGGTAGAAAACATGACTGTCAAATTGTATTGCAGCTATGTCCCCTAAAATCTAAGACTGAAGTACAAGGAAAATGCTTCAACCAAGACACGGTCAGTCTTGCCTATAGTGTTGGTAGTCAGTCAAAGGACTGTGGGACTTCTCCTGACAAAACAACTATTTTGGAACAAGGAATATAGTAGACAAACTAACACGCTGATTAAATGAAATGCAAACTGAATTTAAGTTATATTTAAAATATTAATCAGGGAATAATGTTACTCTTTACAAGTCTCAAAACACATCAGCAATATATAGTGATCTACGATATCACTGTCACTCACTCTGCCCCTTTTGTCATGGCAGACTAAACCCTTGAATAGCCTTCCCCTAACAATTGACTACATATGGCCAAACAATTCTAGGGAGTAAGCATTTAAAAAATAATTATATGCACATATCTTATACTCTTATATATGTACAAACAAAAAGGGGTTGCTATGCAAATCAGTCATACAATTAAGGGGAAAGATAAAGAATGATTCTAAAGATTAAGAATCCCCCGGAGATGGTCCAGCCCACAAGCCCACAAGCTGAGGGTCTGTAAAAGCCCCAAGCAAAACAGTAGTACTCTTTGAATCCCTGAACCCAACCAATGTCCCACGTAAGTATAAATAATCAAATAGGTGCCTTCTTACCAAACCTTGCCCTAACACTAAGAACTTTTGTTCTGTTTTCTTAAATGAAATTTAATGAAATTTAATGCAATGTTTACTAAAGAGTAGGGAACACTAAACAGAGCCGACCGGTGTTAGCAGTTTCTTTTTTCACACATCAAGACCATGAAACAGATATCAAGGCAAATAAAGCACAAGCCTGATGGTAGACTACTGCTGATGATCACATCATCACAACCCTGACCATAACTATTCCAGATTATCCAAAAATAAAATTTACTATTACTATTTAACTACTGTTCTCCTTTTTTGATTTGGTTTGATTTTTTTGTTTATATTAAACTTTATTTATGGATATTAATTTACGCTATTCAGAAACAAAACAGTTTTAAATACTGTACTACCAGCGGTCATTCTTGCTAATAGCTCCCTGTCCATGACCAGATTACTATTCACATTAGTGCTAAATTGTTACAGGAGCATGTGTTCTCATAATTATTTTGGGCTCACTCTTAACATGCGCTTTCATTAGGTTAAAACTAACAATTTTATGATAGACTTCTAAAACAACTACAAATAATACAGTATTTAAAGTAGTTAAAACACAATTAGTTAAATAAATGAATTACTTCCAGCCAAATTTATGGGATGTAATCTAGCTATATTGTGGATTATTGTGGACTTCCATTAATCTGAACAGGCTAGGATAAACAGACATCCTCTTTTACCTGGACATGTCCTCTTTTTGAGACTTTCACAAATTTCACAAACAACCAGGATTTTGTTTTACTAGAGCTTACATCGAATTTCGAGAAGTGTTTCGTTCACAAACTAGTCACGCCCTCCCCCTACTCCCCCTACCATTATTGGCTGATAGCCTTCTCTGTAAAAAATGTACTTGGTCAGTCTGCACCTCAGTAGTCCTTGTTTACAACAGGCAAAGCACATGCACCTACCCGCGTCTCGAGCAGTTATACCGAAATGTCAATTCTTGGATGAATTAAAAAAAGAAATTCCCATCCTTTCGTCTTGGTTGCAATCCAATTGAAGGTGAGTGCCTGACGTATAACGCTGGCACTTACGTTTCTGTGTTTTTTCTGCTAGCATTGTTTCATGTAAGTGTCAGTCATATGTCTAATGTACAACAAATGTTTTTTGTATTTAAACATGCACAACCCCCCAAAACACACACACACACACACACAAACACACACACACACACACACACACACACACACACACCCACATCCACGTAACAACACCACAACCGTGCGAAGGTGTCGTTTTTTTTTTTCACCATCTCACACCTGCCTACCCTAGCACAGGCAAATTCTGACACAAAATGGCAAATGATTTCTTTTAGTGTTCTCTAGTTACATGACTACACTAGATGGGATTCTTGCAAATAACCAGGCTGCATTGTTAGTGCTAATTACACAATAGTGCATATAGACACTCCCTAAAAATGAGCACACATTTGGTACAGTTAATTTTTGATATGGCTGTCATATGTTGACAAATTAAAGGAAGTGTTATAAAGTACAAATTGTGGTTTTGCCAGTTTCTTTGAAGAGATAAAACTTTTAATTCAAAGTTACCAATTTCTTAATGCGCACAAGTTTTGCACATCCTCATGTCAGCGTTCTGTGCACAGAAATCAAAACCAAAAGCAGTTTTGTTTTCTAAGCAACATCGCAATAAATTTGAAGTTGAATTTCAGTTGCTATGCTTATTTGTACTGAAAGCTTGTATTCATAATTAATGGTACATTTAGCTGATATGAATGCTTTATTGAGATGTAAGCACATAATTCTCTCTCACACTCACACTCTCTCTCACACACACACAAAATACACTATAAAACAATATACACTCTTGTGCCTGTTCTCTACCTCTGTAACAGTGAGATAACTCCGCCCGTCACACACTCACCATAGCATATGATTGATTCTAGCCGTTTGGTACCTGAGTGTCTATAAAGCACTAATTAACCTGGTTACACTGCTAATGAAGTGCGGCTCTCATCAGGAGGTGATTTTGAACAGGCCCTCTATCCACAGGAAAGTGTCATGTTAGAGATGAAAGTGTGTGTGTGTGGGTGTAGAATAAACACGTAAGAACTCAATCACATCTGTCACATTGAACCAAATTTAAAGCAGGTGGCTGTAGGGTCTAAAACAGTGCAGTATAATCTATATTTAGACCATGCTGAGCCAGGAATCTCAGTCAGGTGTGTAAATGTTTGTGTGTACTGTTAACAGCTGCTGACAGATTGGAATAGATTACACTATCATATAGCTCATTGTTTGCATAAATAATAAGTTGGCTCAGGATGACCAACCTTTCTATAAAGCTATTATGGACATTTTGTTTATTTATTTACTTTCTTATGGTCATGCTGTGCAAGGAAGCAAATACATGCATAACTATATTAAAATAATAATAATAATAATAATAATAATAATAATAATAATAATAAAAGAAAATAATAGTTATTTGCCAATGCTTTTTAAAGTACAAGGGCACTAATTTTGTGAGGGTCTTTTAGTATAATGCTGGGGTTTTGTTAATTTAGTTAATTACTTTATTAAGCAGCTTCACTTATTAATAGAGAATGCCAATTCTATAAAAGTAGATTTGAATTCAGATGAATGGAAGAAAGCCATAAATTATGACAGGGCAGACAGGAATACAGGCAGTGTGGAAAAAAGTCAATATATTATGCAATTTTGTGTTTATTATTATTATTTCCTTTTATAGCAATACCTGATCCACTTTCATGATTATCCCATTATTCCATTTTGGTCTATATATATATATATAGGAGAGTGAGAGATTGTATTATTATATAATATAAGAAAACAAAACAAAATGTAAAAAAAGGAGGGGTGTCAGGTTCGATGGACAGGGTCACCTTCACATGTGTAAAAACTCTTAATTCACTTCACCAGGGAAATTACCATGGTAGATTAAATGGTGCCTGTCTGCCCTGCCTCAGTCCATACATCAAGAAGGCAGCACAATGTGGACAGAGCAACAGCAGGAGCAATGCAATATAGGACAAATTTTAACTGTATGGGAATAGAACTGCACAGAATCCCTTGCCACTTTTCCCAAGCAGTTGAGATATTTCATTTGCTTGAAAATAATGAATTAAAGTCCCTCTAGGCTTTATGCTTTTCTCATAACACTACCTCTCCCCTGAACACCGTGTATTTGAGCGCATTATACAAACCTAAACTAGACTGTCTAGCCTACCTTTGCCTGTCTCACTACTCTGTAATGGCAACCTAATTGATATTCTGCATCATGCAGCAGGCATTTCCTTATTCAAATGCTCTCTGGGCCAAGGTCAGTGATGCCTGTGTTGTGGTCGGTGTCCTTCCCTGTGTCGCTCCATTTCTTTCGTCTTAGCCGCTTCACCGCTTCAACTTGGCATTGCTGCAGATCTCTGTCACGGTGCAAGGAGATTAAGTAGCCAATCAAATTCAGAGTGCTGGGTAATCATTTCACTACACAGTGTGGTCTGACCCCTGATGTGGCATCGACCCTGGATTGTATTTACCAATCCTACAGTAATCTAGTAAAGACATGGCTATTTGAATGTCTGGATATATCTAAATGACTAGGAAACAAAATGTAAACAAAATACCAATAGTAAACACACATGGTACAGGTTGCAAAACTGATTACTCTGCAATGTAATATTAATTAAATAAAGAAAGAAAGAAAGAAAGAAAGAAAAAAAAAGTTTATGTTAGGATTATTTTTTTTTGTTATTTTTGGTTTATTGTTATTATTGCACCATATACCCAACAGGACACATTATAGCTGCACCTTGTAGCTAGAAAAAAAGAAGAGGTATATACTGTTTATAGGTACTATGCGGTTAATCATTTACCTATAACTAGTATATGTTTGTTTTATATGGTTTATTTAATAACACTGGCAGCAGCAGTTGCCATTTTGATGGTCGATATAAGGTTATATCGATAAACAAGGTTATTATAAAACTAGCCATATATACACCCATATTGGAAAAATTTAGATTAATCTGTTAATCTAGTGCTTTGGTGTCCTTTTCACTGTGGGAGGAAACTGGAGTACCCAGAGTAAACCCACATGAATGGCCATAAATTGCCCATACCGCTCCACATGGAAAGATGTGCTAGAGTCAGCGTGTCCACTCCCAATTAATAAATATCCTGCTCATAATGAAAATGAATATGAAGCAATTCATATGATTTCATTAAACAAGATTGTCAGAATAGCAAATGAAAAGTCAAAGAAAGTTTACGCAAAAAATGTGATTACGCATATGAGATACAAACTCAATTATTGTGATTGAGTTAATATTCATGGGGTGAACAGAAGCATAACAACTGGACAAGAGTGCCACGTATAAAGCACAGACAGGTTAGTTACCATATTTTATTCCTTTTGGTTAAACAAACGTCAGTTCATTAATTGAGTATAAGAACTAATAGTTATTAAGTAAACAAGCTATTTGGAAATTATTACTCCTTTCACAGTGCACTTTGTGATTAAATGCTAAACATGTATCTATACTGCTGAAATAAACTAGAGGGATATTTAAAAATGAAATATCCCATAATTAAATATCCCCTATTTTTTGTGAGCAGTGTATTACTTAGCCGTTACTTAGAATTAATTACTTGACAATGAATACACTAGGTAATTAATGACTTAGTGTAATACTTAATAATTAGTGCCTCTTCCTAACCCTTATTGTACAGCATGACCCATTTTGTCTGACATTTTACAAATGTTTTGTAAAGCCTGTCAAGCCTGCAAGTTAATTGTATGAGCTTAATATATTAAAACATAAAATATTATTACGGTAATATTTTCTGTATGTTACATTTAATACTATAACAGCATAAACAGAGGATATTTAATGCCTTTCCTATTATTGCTTTTGTAATGATTAAAGTAATATGACAGCAGAAAATGAATGGTTTATGCATGACCCCTTAACCCTCACATCCCCAGGATGGCATGCTTACTTTTTTGTAACGTTTTTGGTGTCTGAGGTGCTCCCTGGATGGAAAACACCCAGCATAGTTCAGAATTAAGACTATACTATTTGACATCAGTGAGGGAAGGATGTAGAGAACACTGCATAAGTGAAAATCAAATTTAATGTATCAATGACAGCAATCACTTGTGGTAATATTAAATATGTATTCGTCTGTGAGCAGTAGGTGGTATTGGGTGATAAAATCTAAATGACCCTGATGTTAGGTGCTTATTATTGATAGGAGAAACGCAGGCTTTGTTTGCGCTATAGGTTGGTGGTGACACATCTGAAGCGTGATGGATTTTACTGGAATCGAAGAGGGAATGTGGTTTTTAAATCTGTGTCAAGTATTTTGTTTAAAATGGAAATGAGGACTGAATGGAACTTTGTGGGGCACCATTTTCAAAATCACTCGAGCCATGTTAAGCTAAAATTGCGTTGACTGTGATGGAAAAGAAGGCTGTGAAATAGGGCAGATGGGAATTTGATTGCAAACAGCTCATGAACTTTTGTGTATGTTTTTTCTGTCTTTTTTTAATACGATTAAGAAAGGATAATAAAGTAAATCTAAATTTCAGTGGTGTGTGATGCTGCAAAATTTCATGTCATTCCGATACCAAGTAGATAAAGGGCCAGTATTGCCGGTTTGCTTATAAAAGAAATTTATGCAATTACATGTAATAGAAAGCTGTTTATGCTGATTTAAGGTCTTAAATTCTTTAATTATACAGTTATATAATAACAAAATATTATTTATTCCTGTGCACTTCTCCGGCTTAAATAATAATGTTTATGATTATTATTAATATCTGAATTTTGGCGCAGACAGGCAACCTGTATCAGAGGATCTTCATGTTCAGGTAGGGATGTGCTGAATCAAGTAGAGATTTATATGTTAACAGAATTAATGTAAACTAAATGCGAAGTGATACAAGCTGAGTTTTGGTATAAGAAAGTAGTCTTTTGCAGATAAATAGGCAAGTGGTTTTGTTAGGGATACCAATGAGAAGGGATTTACAGTAGTCTAAGCAGTCTTGCTTTTGTTCAGAAAAAAACAATATAACAACAAAATAAACTTTCTTCCCTGCCACAGTAGTAGATGGCTTTCTTACACACATAATGCTTCACTTAAAGCAGTAAAATAACTTCACAGGACACTTCTCTTTCTTTTTCAGCTTGCAAGCACATGGCACTTAGACTCACATGACCAAACTACACCAAAACACAACAGTTGGAGTTAGAGTACAGTTTACAAGCAAAGGAGCGGTCTTTGCACAGACGGCTACTTCTTGATAAAATGGTTGCAACACACTAAACATAGAAGGAAGAAACTGAAACTACAGTATCAGGATGCTGGTATTAATCTGATACCAATACCAACATTGCTATTGAAGGCATAGATATTTGCATTAATTAATTACTTCATTCAGCTAAAAAGTTTAATGACTAAGCCTCCTATTACCACTCTCGACCACACTACCACACTGCAGCGTAAGCAATGCACACACAAAAACATTTGGTCCCCTGCAATTAATATACATGCATTGTAAGTGATTGACATGCATGCCAATGTCCCTATTCAGCCAGCACCGGAGTTGTTCAGTTATATAAGTAACTATATTAATTATTTTAGTACATGATTAATATTTTAAAATAATGCATTCAAGTTTATTTACACTCTGATAAAATGCAGCAATATCAAAATGTGGCTTCACTTTCACGATTTGTATTTTGTATGTAATAGCTTAATATAAGAGCATTTTTACAACATTAACATAAACACTTAAACTTATTAGAGATCTATTAAATGCTTGTGAAACAGAAGAACTAACTTCAGTGTTTCTATTGTACTTTTAATTATTTATAATGTGAGTTTAATTAATTAAAGATGAGTAATAAATGTGGATTCCCTTATGAAAATACATGCTTTGATTATTTAGTGCTCATATGAAATATCGATGTGACTGATTATATATAATCAATTAATGTAGTATTGATAGGTGTGATAGTACTTAATCCTGTTAAAGACGGGGGCTGTTTATTATGTACTGTAGGCCTGTCAGCACAACAGTGCCTCTGGTACATTTTAGAATGTTGGAGCATCTCAGCCTTTATGATGTCATAATGCTGAAGCCCATAACATCGATGAGAAAAGAAGCAAAATAATGAGTTGCTTTTTCTGGTGCTGTCCAACAGGCCACCAGAGCAATCCTGAGCCCGAGATGAGGGAACCCAAGTGGGAGAAGAAGAAGAGGAAGTGGAGGTTTGGCAGGAGGAAGAAGAATAAAGTGGATGGATGAAAAAAAAAAAAAAAGCAGCTGATGATGGCTATAAGAGCTTTCCTCGGGAGGATGAAGCTCTTGCCATGAGAGAGCACGAGGACATCCTGCTGGATGAGCCAGGTACCAAAAATGAAGCTCAAACCATCATAGAGCTAAAGGACGTCCAGCTGGATGAGCTGGCCATCAAGGACCACACTCTTGCCAGCACAGAGCTTGTGGACAACCGGCTAGATGAGCCAGGAACCAAGGATGAAGCTCTTGCCACCAGAGAGCTTGTGAACACCCGCCTGGATGAGCCATGCACCAAGGACAAAGCTCCTGCCTCCAAAGAGCAAGCACTTGCAATCAGAGTGCTCATAGACATCCAACTGGATGATCCCCTCATTGTGGACGAAGCTCTTCCAGTAAATATCTAATCGACAAGTGGCTGGATAATACACGAACAACTTAAAAGTAAGAGCTTGACCAAATGATGCTACTGAACAACAATAACTCAACAACAACGTTTAGTTCACTAGAAAATAACTGAAGTGAAGACACTTCCCAGACAAATACAGATTAATTTCAGGGTTGAAATTTCTAGAGAACATTGGATTTGGGCGTTTGTCCTTCACTTTATCAGACTGACTCAACAACAGACTGCAGACTGACATGAATTTCCACAAGCGTTCCTCATTCTGGAACTAAACTGGTGGGGCAAATCCTTAAAATCCTTTTAGGCAGCGTGACAAGAGAGAGAATGGAGAAGTTTCTTCCAGGTAAACATGGCCAGGTTGTTCGACTGATTTGGAGGACGGACAATAATGCACCCACACACAACTCGTATGCACACACTTGTGTTTGCCACATTTTTCTCAAACCTATTTTAATGAGGATAAAGTGTAGACACAGGCTGTTTTACAACTGACTCATTCAGGGTGCACAAGGTATTCAAATGGTCTGACATATACTTAACTGCGGGAGACTAGGAAGTCTGTGTGTAATTTGTCCCATAGCAATTAGTCGATTATTAGATATTGTATATAAATAATTAGACAATTATTTATATACAACAAGTCATAAGATTAAAACCTCCCTAACATTGTGTGTGTGTCTCTTGTATAATTGTGTATGACCCATTGATGGACTCCGATAATAACTTGCACCAAGACTTTAGTTATCTTTAGCAAGCTACTTTAAGTCCTTTACGATGTGAGGATTAATCTAAGGATTGAATTTAGAGGTCAAATCAACACATTGAACACTGACATGTTCCTCAATGCCTAAATATATTTTTCAGTGTGACATAACATTGACCAAAGCATCACAGTGTCAGTGTTGTCGTGACAAGCATGTCCTGAACAGAATGGTGTAATGATGGGGATGATTCCTGATGGCCGGTCCTTCCTCAGGCACGTGTCTGCATTTGATGTCTGACCTGGCCAGAAGGGAATGCTGGGATCCTTGAATTACTAGCATTTTAGACATGTGCTGCATTACTACAATACTGATTTTGTAAAATAAGTCTATGCTGTAGGGCTGGGCAATTAATAGAAAATAACGTTTTATCAACATAATCTGGCCCATGTCACTTATTTTTGGTGTTATTTAAACAGTGAAATGGAAACGGAGTGGGGGCATGATTGTGAGGTTTGGGGAGGGCGTGATCAGGACACGGGGGATTGGGTCACGCTAAAACACCACACATTCTGGCTTTAGAGAAAACTCTAAACTG
Organism: Parotocinclus haroldoi; assembly: GCA_034779995.1. Lineage (NCBI taxonomy): Eukaryota > Metazoa > Chordata > Actinopteri > Siluriformes > Loricariidae > Parotocinclus > Parotocinclus haroldoi. The sequence goes on along the minus strand of JAUZST010010155.1, from coordinate 2,513 downwards.
ACACTGAACAAAAAGAAGTCAGATGTAAACACTGTGGAAAAGGTTTCAGCGGCCAGCGGTCTGTCAGCCGATCTCTTTTAACGCTTGAAGCGCAATTACCATAAAACAATACGAACAGTGCATGACTCACTAAAAGAGAGATACTGACAAGCACTGAGCAACAAGTGCCTCCACAAAGCAGCAATATCACAAGCATTTACCAACGCTACACTATATGAAAAGGATTCAAGAGGATGGAAAGAAAAACACAAAGACACCACTTCCTACTTTAAAGTGAAGGATATGGCTCCCGTGTTTACAGTGGAGCTCAGTGGGTATAAATGCCTCACAAATAATGCTTAATATTTACAGGTTTACAAGTTATTTTTCCACTTTACACATGACATTATTTAATATTTATTATTATCTATTTTTATTTTCTACTTTTTAGGCAACTTGCTTTTTACATGAAAACTAAAATGTGAGCATTTTCAGAAGACAGTTTCATTTCACATGATGTGTGCTTTGTTTTCTAATGGTCAAATTATTTAAGAAATAAAAATAATGAATTAATCATAATCAAGGTAAAATGTTCATTTACTTGTGATATTGATATTGAGCTTATGTTGGCCAACACTAGTAAGCAGGTATAGTATGTTTTGGGTCAATGATAAAAAATGTTTTTCGGTCCTGTCCTAATGACGAAGGGTCATTGCGGTGGCAAAGTAGGATCAGATGTGCAAATATCGCTTAACTATTCACCAGACTCTGCATATTCAATTGCTTTAAATAAGAAAATGACACTGATGTTTAGAAATGAGTTCTAGAGGTTTTAAACCAAAGCTTTTTTTTCCTAAGCCTTGCTGCCATTTCTATTTTTCACTTGAATAACAGGTCATTGGCTTGGAGGTTTGTTTGTCGATTTGCTCTTTTGCTTTTCCATCTCCTTCGAGCACCGGATTGAATTAATGTTGATAGACAGATTGTGGAAAATTTACTTTTGCAATTACAGCTCTATAAACATGGATTCAGAAAAGTGGGGAAAATGCCATTTTCAGAGGCTTCACTGTTTTCTCTTGTGTCAAGGGTACAGGGATTATAACGTTCCTCATTTACACTTTTTTCCATCTTAACAGACGAGTGCACAAAATCTGTTTACCTCTGGACCTCTCTACATAGACAATCATGGGTTTACTTAAGATATGCCTCCCCATCTTGCGTAAAGTAAATGTTGAAGCTAACATAAGCCTCTTTTCTCTATTTTCACTCAGTAACAGATCCATCCAGTCACATCCTTTTTTTTCCTTTTTTCCTCCCATTATTCCCTCCCCTTTAATTAAGCCTTGGCCAGCTTTATTGCATCCCAGAATTGCTACTGCTGTGACTATTAAAGCTTGCCGTATGGAACACGGCAGCTGCCAGCGGCCCAGCTTGGCATGGCTCACCTGGGGTAAATGCGGGTGCTTGATCGAGCCCAGTCTCGCCTCAGGCGTCTGTGTGATATTGAAGAGCGCCTGTAGAGCGCTCAGTGCTGCTTTTCTCTTGGCCAGCTTCTTGCTGCGACCTGTGCCTTCGAATATTCTGCCGTCGACCAGCACTGCCATAACAAAGCAGCGGCGGGAGCGCCGACCCTGGGCACTCTGACACAGGCATGCATAGCGTGCTCCAGGCCTGAGGTCGTTTAGTAGCACCACAGGGCTTGGGGGTGTGTGTTCCTGGCTTGGTGGAGGAGTGAAAAAGTGGGAGTCACCCTGCCTTGCCTGTACCACCATCAGGTCAAGAGTGTGCCTCAGTCGAAGGGCACTAGACAGAAGCTCAGACTTGGCTGAATGAAAACCGCCTGGTTCAAAACCTTTAAACAGCGTTTCCGGAAAGTCCAAAAAGTCAGAGGTAAAGTCTGCAGTGGGATTGGATACACCCCCCATGGCTGAATAAGCCTGAGCTGCGTTAGGAAACTGTACAAATGATCTGAGTGCCAGCTCAGCTGCTCGCATCTTGGCTTTTTTCTTTGTCGGCCCTGTGCCCTCAAAGGTAAGTCCATTAACGTCAACAGCAATAGAAAAGAGTGGTGCATGCACAGGTCCAGTCTGAGAAACTGTTCGGTACTGCAGGCCAGGCCGCAACTCATTTAACTGCACCACAGCATTCTTCTTTGTGTCTGACCATGAGGACTTTCGATAACACACTCGCAGCTCACACACATGACTGTTGTTGTCCTCTTCTAGTGGACGCTTCCTTTTGAGAGGTTGCACACTGACTCTGGGTGATTCAGACAGGAAGAAGGACTGGCGCTCTGATGCCATGATAGTTCGATCTTCCAGATTTCCAGTGTTCCGGTTCTCTTTAACCTCTGTGCTACTTGTACCTAATTGGACACATGACACAAACACAGAATCAGAAGACAGTTCTTTCACACAACTTATTAAGATTAGAAATAGAATTCAGTAATATAGTATATATACATACACACACACACACAAATTCAAAAATTCTAGTTTTAAATTATATAGTTACTGACTTATTGTTTACAAGTA
>JAUZST010010154.1:0-12563 GCA_034779995.1 Parotocinclus haroldoi | reverse complement strand
AGAAAACACATTGCTTTCATTCTCTGAAGTAAATTTGCTAATGTGAGAAAGACAATCGTCTTTTCTTCTAAAGCTGTGTGGAGAGCAGACGTTTTCCCGACCGGGGAAATTTGGTCTGGTGCCAATGACCCGACATGCCCGCGGTCAGAGAACGTCTGCTCTCTGCTCTCTCACACCCGCACAAAGAAATAAAAGAAATACATAAAACCCATCTGTGTATTTGTCCTCTAGTTTTTGCTGACATAAAAATCAAATGCCTAACATGTTCTAAAAAGCTCTCCTGAATTCCTTTTTTTTTCTGCGTCCTTTTGCCCCAACAAAACCCGAAAGTTTCTTGTTCATGAAATACAGTAATTACAGAGCACCTTAAAGAAGGGATTATTTTTTTCTGGTGTTATTTGTAAAAATATATTGTTAATATTATTATGACTATAATTTTAGACGGATCCAACTGCGTCGCTGCATGTTTGGGGACACGGACAGATAGGCGCAGCTGTTTCTGATCTAGGTTATTTCATTAATAAAAGGGGAAAAAAAGAAATAGGAGGTCATTTTCCTTTCTACTTCAGCTCCAACACACAAACGCAGTCCATGCTTTCTTTGATTATGTGCTTGATTATGAAAGAACACACAACAGCACAATGAAACCCAATTTAGACAATTAGCAATGAACTCATGCTTTGTAATACGGTGTGAAAAAATAGGATAGAATATCACCCATAATGCACCAAAAGACAATGAAAAGGAAGAAAACAAATAGCATGTACATCACGGACATCACCGCTCGGGACGTTTACGAAATCATATGACATATAAGTTCCTGTCTAAGCACACGCATACACACTCATCTATACGTTTCCCACTCTGGTTTCTACAACAACACTGATGATGACAGCTGGTGTTGTGGCCACCCCCCAACAACCCCCCCCCACTCCCCTACGCCAAGTTTTGGTTCTTGGCCAACACCTCTACCACCAGCCGCTCAAGAGCCTGTCAATCAGTTTTATTGCCATGGAGACACATCTCGCTCCTTCTCCCTTTAATTTCCCCCAATGTACAAGCGAACTTGTCCTGTATGAAGATGCCGGGTGTCATTTCGCAATGTCACATCAGAATTTCAGAGCATGACGTCTATTTAACGTAGATTTCTCATGGCTCCATTTCCCAGCATGCACTCTTTAGCCTTTTGTAGCTTTAGGCCCAGCCACGAAGCAGTCTAAGAGGCCAGCTGGAGCAGCCAGCAATTACATTTACAACACGGAGGAGGAAACGATGGGGAGAGAAAACGAGCAGCGCCTCTGTCTGGAAATGACATCGAGCCATAAGAACTCACAACATGGTAGTAAAGTGGTATTAGCTCTTATAAAAATGGACTAGTCTTTATTAAAGCAGCTATATTATAGAACGCACCATGCTCCCTTTAGGACAAAACGAGTTCAGTGTTTGAGCAAATATGATTGTGCATGTAAAGTGCACTGATGTTGCTCATCAGGAGAAATGCTCGATTTTATTGGGCACGTGAAGACAAAAAGAAAAAGAAACATAGCTCAGTATTCACTGCCAAAGAGCATCCACCATTCCTTCTTTTGTTTTGTAAAAAAAAAATCGTTTTATCCAACAGTGTTTACCCTACAAAACACAGTACAGGCTGGGCAGTTATTGGTCAGCTCAGAATTATGTGTATTCTGTGGACGAACTCAAACGGTCATAACACAGACAGCCCAAAAAAAGAATGATCTGGATGCAATGTCTCAGGCGGCCTGAAGGGGGCAGAAAAGCTCAGGGCACCGTTATTAAGGCACACACAGGAGACTGGGTCCCGACTGTGCCTTCTGCTAGACCTAACTTAATTTAATTAACGCTGTCGACTTTAAACAAACTCTGACACACACCCGAGGAGGGAGAAAGGAGAGTCGGGTGAAAATGATCTCCTCAAGGACACACATGAGAGATGCTTTTACATTTCAGAGATGTAAGAAGAAAAAAGATTGCTGAGTTACAGGACCTTTTCTATGAAGCAAAACGAGCATATAATTAGCAAAGACAGCTGTCCGGGCCAACTACAATACCAAACAATGAGGCTTGTGTAAAAAATAAAGTCAGAAAGAGTTGCATATCGCACACCCATCTATTTAGAAACGTGTGTGTTCCCAGACATCACAGAGGGAGAATGGAATGAGATTAAGGGATAAACTCGCTTCTCTTTATCACTGAAATCAAACGCACTCTTTCATGGGCCCTTTTTCACCATGGACTTAATTTAAAAAATAAAAAAGGGGGGAAAGAAATATTTTTTCCGAGCACAAACTGCACTCGTCGCTCTAATGTGAACTAATTTCCTTTTGATTACTGCATTACTCTGAGGTTTCTCTGGAGTGACGGCATAATTGTAGTGTAAGTAAATTAACTTCGTAAACGGTTTGCCTTACAATAATGCGGTTTGTTTAGACAACTTAGCAGATCTTCGCCTCTGGGGGTGAATTAGAGGTCATGGCTCAGTAACCTGGTCCATCCCATCCAGAAGAAAGCAATAAAAAAGTGGAACTGTTTTATCAACCTTTATGTAATTATCTCCTAAAGAGATGCAATGTAAATTATTCTAGTTTTAATTCTTTTAATTGCTTTTTCTTTTTTTGGCAAGTTTGACTTTTTGTTGCTTCATGGCTCTTGCATGTCTAGCGGTGTCCAGAATGGCTGTTGCCTGTGTGGGATTGGTATGTTCTCCCTGTGTCTGCTCTATCTTTAAAACTGGCCATTGTGTGCATTAGCAGTGTATGACTTCTCATTTACAATATTCTATAATTATTCCTGGTGTGGATAGATTTTCAATGCATCAAATTCTAGGCGTTTTGACAACTTCGAAATCTGTCTGTGCGACAAATCTTGTCCCAAATTTCAGAGGTCAGGCGCAGACGTAAAATGACCTGATTTATGAATGGCTTTGATTTGATTTGATGAAATGTAAACACAGAAAGTAAGCTTTGTGGGACACTGACAAAAGGTATACCAGTTTTTGAGAGCCATTTTTGAGTCGTTTAGCCGGTTCAAGTCGAGCATGTTTAGTTCGTTCACTTGGCCGATCGGATAAAACTAAATAGGACGATGTGTGTAGACCTATAAATTCAGTGCTGACAAAAAATTCTGTTCAATTTTTTTGCACTATTCAAAAATTCACGTATACCATTTTAGTGTCGATATTGCAGATACAAAACTGCATTCTGAATCCAGTGAAATATTTTAATGACTATTTCTTTTGCCTAAATGAATTCATTCAACAAATTGCAAGGCAAAGTCAAAGAGAACTAACGTCCATCCGCTTAACAAACGTGACGACGCAACTAAACTGGTTGAAAAGTAAACAAGAAAAGAGAGGAAAAAAAGCAGATCTCGCACAACCAGCAGACGCACAAACATAAGAAATGAACCCACACGCGCTAACAAAAAAAAAAAAAACACTGGTGCATAATTTTAAAACACATTGGAAATATTTCATTTCCAGCTCAACCACCTGTCATCAAAACTAACTGTGTATGATCACCTGTATAGAAAAGCAATACAAATACATCTAATACTGATAACTGAAAAGCAACCTGCTCCATTTATTTTAATAGATTTGTAGAAATATCCTATTTTCCTTTTAACAATGAGAATTAACACTACATGTTTATTTAACTGAGACAAGTCGCACATTCAGCCAGTATCAGCAGCTAATTAAGAAGCCTTCAGCAGACCCTACCCTTGGCTTTCAGGTTTACTGTAGCACTTGGACATTGTTACACCCAACATTACATGTCTACAATCGTCAGGACCGTGCTGGTTACCCTGCACATGCATCTGCGCTCGTTGATTTAACACAGGCTGTGGACTATTACTTGGAATACAACGAGACGTGACTTACCGAAGAAGGCAGGCCAGGCGGAACTTTGCGCACTTTCTTCGTCTGGACTTCTGAAAATCAGAAGAGGGAAACATTTTGAGTGACATTTGAGTGATGTCAGTAACACGTATGAGATGTGAGCGCTCCATGAGAGAGGCCGTAAGAACGATGAGATGAGATGCCAGCTGCTACCCTCAGCAATGAGACAAAAATAAACAGGGGGAGAAAACGATAAAACAGCCATAAAGGGAGAAAAAGGTAAAGACCTGTTGTTGCAGATGGATGGAAAATTCTTACATGGCCTTTGGCATTCTATTTTGGTGTTTATCCCCCCTGTATGATGTATGGATGTGCCCATGTGCCTGTTCGAAAAGGTGAGACTTTGATAGGAAGTGAAGGGAAGTGCAAATTGGCTGGAGGTTTGAGACGGAGCTGGAGCTCAACCACGTTTATGTTCTTCATAAGCCCGGAAAAAAGGAGCTGTTTCATATTTTTTTGTTTAATCATGCACAAGGCTATATGGTGACAAAAGACATTCGGATGTAAATTTGTTTAATTAAGAACTACAAGTAATACAATATGTACAGGAAATCGAAACTTTGTTTTTGTTTTATAAATAGTAACAAATTAATAAATGCCCATGATATAAAATCAACTGTAATCAGTAGTGAATAAAGCACTGGGAAAAAAAGAAGAACGATGAAGATGATAATGGTAATGGCAATGATGATGATGATGATGAAAATGATGTAACACCAATGGCGATTGTGAAAATGATTTAACATCAGTGATGATGATGATGATGAAGATGATGTTGTGCCAATGATGATGATGATGAAGATGTAACGTCATTGATGATGATGAAGATGTAACGTCATTGATGATGATGAAGATGATGTAACGTCATTGATGATATGGATGAAGATGATGTAACATTAATGATGACGGGAATGATGTAACATCAATGATGATGATGATGAAGATGATGTAATGTCAATAAAGATGATGACGAAGATGAGATGACATCAATGACGATCAAGATGAAGAAGATTTAACATGAATTAAGACGAAGATGTTGGAACGTAAATGATGGCGATGATGAAGATGAGGTAACATCAATGATGATGAAGACGATGTAAACTGAATGAGGATGATGATGATGATGAAGATGATTCTAATCAGGGCAGTGATAGTGCTGATGATGAGCCTGATTGTAACTGTGGTGATAACAATAAAAAAAAAAAAGATAACTGCACTATTAATTTATTATAGTATTATATAATTACGATTATGCACTGATAAATATTATGATCTTGTTATTTTTGTTAGTGTAAGTGTGATATTAGTGATACTGATGATGGTGATTATGAAAACAATGATAACTGCATTAGTAATGTTTACAGCAGTAATAATACAAACTTTAATATAATATTGTAAGTATTACGATGACTGTGATCGTACAGATTCTATCACAATGGTGATAAAGATTATTGTGTGTTCGGTCTAGTCATGGTGGTGATAATAAAATAGTGATGGTGATGATTCTAAATTATGATGACAGTGATACTTTTAATGATGAGGATATATTATGATAATGATGGAGGAAATGATTTGCTTTGCTGGTGATGAAGCAGAGCATAAAGATCATGGTACTAAAGATCCCTTTTAGGCATGTCTTACGTATGAGGATCGGATCCAAATAAGGATAGGCCACACCAAAATGCGTGTATAATTCCACCCCAGCTGCATTAATAATCAGATCAATAATCTGATTATTGCTCACATCAGGAAGATCACACAGTAAGTGTAAATATATCTGTATCCCCAGAAGCTCCTGAATACCAAAACTCAGTCCAGTACTTAGCGACATAGCACACGTGATCCACAATATCCATCCCAGCATGGCGGGGCAAACAATCACAAAGATGGCAGATGCAAAAAACGTCCAAAGAAGGTTTCGTTTAGCAATTTAAACAGATACCACTAAACTACTTGCTGGAGGGAAAAAAGAGGCAGAACCCTCAGAAATGTCTTTATTCAACAGACCTACCTTCTAAGCGTTAACTCCCAGAGCTGGAGCTTTATTCTCAGCTTAAGAAAATGAACAACGTAAAAAAAAAAAAATATATACATATTACGCGATGCAACAATCAGATTATAATCTGACCGGACAACCATGTTTCAGGTGTTTGATGCTAGACACTAGAATTTCATAGTTAATAAGCTACTAATAATAATAATAATAATAACAGAAGAAGATGGGAATTAAGATGATAATAAAATGATGTAATGAGTAAATCTTTCTTACCCATAGAGTCACTGTGTAAGGGTCTTCTGCGTTGGTTGCTGCTGTAGTGTTGGTAATACTGAGAGCCCGGTTTGTTAGGGGAAACCGTTCCAGGACTCACCATTCCCATCTCTCCTCCAATGATGCCCTGCTGCACCGCACATGCACACGCACACACGCACACAAGCACACACACACACATGCACACACACACGGAGAGTAGTACATCTTTAATAACAAGGTTTTAGTGCAAGCCCACTTTGACTTTTTCACCTTGTTTGAATCGCATTCGTTTTGTACCACGTAAGATTTAGTACCTCAATATAAAAATATTGAACATTAACGTTAAAACAGTCAAAGGCTTTAGCAACGATGACATAAGGTGACACGGTTTAAAGCAATTAAAGTAAGTTTTTTTAATTGCATTACTGGGGAGATCGTGTTTACATATCGGCTATTGTTTATAGCGGAAGGAGTTTGAGCCTTTAATCTATGAATAACAGCCTACATAAATGTAGAACGATGCAAATGATGGATTACAGCAACACGTTGCAATTAAGTCACGTTCCATTAAGTTTAAAGTTAGATTCTGGACCAAATTTCGAAATACCAAGCCTAGGCTAAAATCTCAATGGATATTTAGATAGACAATGTTTAGATTAGATAGATTATAGACAAATAGACAGATGGATAGACATACAGATCCGATATACTACTTTATTACTTACCCTGAGCAAGCACATCCTCTCACTGACCTCGTTGCTAAGATATCTCTATGCTTTTAACTCTTTATTTAAAAACTACCTGCTCATTTTGCCCCTAAAGTAGTTCAAGTGATGTAGTGAGAGTGAGCTTGTTAGTAAAAGTGAGGTTGTGACCGAAAACTTCCCCCGCCTCCCAAAAAAAAAAAAAAAAAAAAAAAAAACTTGTGAAGTTAACCCACCCGTTACCGGGCGTTAATTAGTGCAATTGATGGACGAGAAAGTGTTTGGTCTAATCTGAATTCCAATCACTGACTTGGACTTGGACAAAACAGACTTTAATAATGCTCTGCTAGGCCACCATTCACATGCAAAATGCCCTTAAACGGGCCAATTAAGGACTGCATGAGCTCCCAGGCCCGTCCCCCACTGTTCACATGTTAAAACAAAAGCACCCTTGTCTTAAATAAAGTCACTGGCCTGCTCTCCTCCCTTCCCTCCATCCAAGGCTAGTAGTTAAGAAGCTTTTTTTAGTGGGGTGAATAGGGCTTCGGATAAAACAAAAGAGTCTCGTCTTGTCTCAGAGACGCTTTTCTCGAGCGCAGCCATGTCGTCGTGGCAACTAGACAGGGAAATAAATAAATAACTGGGGAAAAAAAAGTGACGCATGTTCCCAAGGCCAAAGTTGGGTGTCTAGGGCATCAATTTCAACAATTTTGTGCCCGCCAATTTCAGCGCTGGCATCGGTACCCAGCTGGCATCCAGGAGGAAATATTAACAAAGATAAATGAGGAACACCTGAAGCGGCATGAAGGATTAACGCTCGCCGTTAATAACAGGGGAGCACAACGTCTACTTGGCCACCAAATGAGGATTGCAGAAAAAAAATGGAGATGATATTAGCATAATTACAAAAGTGCAACAAACAACAAATGTAAACAAAGGGCTGGGAAAATGGAGAGAAACCGAGAGAGTGAGAGGGGAATGAATTTGGGACTGACAGAAAAAGGGGAGAACAGAGAGCATTTGGTAGCGGAGAATAAGGACTACGTGAACAGATGAATGAAATACCGGCCTACACGCTTTTACTCAGGAATGTTACACTAACCTGCAGCTGAGCAGCTGAAGGCAAGTCAGAACTATGGAAAAAATTTGGAAGATTCAGCGTTCCGTATTGTTCTGTACCAGAAAACGAGAGTAGCGTTTGGATTTAGGAGCGCCCGTGTGAAAAAGCTGACTTGCACCGCCTACTGACATCATTTAATATCAAACCTCTGATAAACGTTGGTCTGGTTAATAAGGAAACGGTAAGATTCTGCTTTGATGCAGGGAGAGGTTCGAGGTGCATGAGTATGTCACAGGTTAACCCTTTGAGGACCAACGGACAGATTTGTCCCATGCATTTAAATGGACGCCAAATATGATCGAAACAACCTAGAGCGATCAAAGTTGTATGAAACCACTCAGTGTGTCACGGACTTTATATAAATTAGGTTGGTTTCGATATGTATGCGTTAGTTTCATTGTCGGATGGAGAGAAATTTTGTCAAAATAATAAATTATGTGCGAACAATCCTTACGGTCCTGAAAGGGTTAACTACAGAGCTAGCACTTTATACAAGGGTAAGAGTTAGCTTGGCAACAACGAACAGCGAGTTCCCCAATGACAAAAATGGTTTCGATATTTTCACACAACTCAACTGGACAAGAAGCATGAGCATATGCCACGACAAGAGCCATGTCCCCGGATGGTGATATAAAGAGTAATGAAAGCGCAGTGGAGCAGCAGGTGGGGTGACGAAACAGAAGCCTCCTCCCCCTCAAAAATGACATATTCACATGACACATTTGTTGGAAAACTACAGTACAGACAATTTATTGTGGCATTTGTGTGCTCTAAGGTTACATTTGGAGTCCTCTGACTGCTCTTAATAAAAGCACATGCATGTATTGATTTACCTGCGCTCTCCTCCAACACAAACGTATACGGTGTACATCGATTAATCTATTTAGCCCCTCAATAAAACAGATTTTTTATTCATTAAATATGCAGGTATTGCACGTTAAACGGCCACATAACGTTCTGTAAAAGAGGACGCGGACCAAAATGGACATTGACCAAACACTCCCATAGTCACACGGCCTATTTAGACTTCTGTAATCTAAATCTAAATTGTCGTTTTACAAAAAAACTGTGTAAACAGCGAGTAAATGTATCAGATCTGAAAACACGAGCAATAGAAGCAACTGGTACTTTAGCTTGAAGGAAGCCAAAATAAAACATACTAATAACAACACAGACAAACAGCCAGATGAAAGCGACTCAACAAGTGAATGTGAACCAGTTTATATAGTGATAGAGAAGAGAGAATCTACAGGTCAAACAAGGGAGTACTACCTACAATAGGACACTCAGATACACTAATGAATGCCATGTACAGTTTGTTAAAAAAATACATAGCAGAAAGTCATCCACACAACTCTAAACACATCTACTGAGTCAGAACAGTCCCAACGTGAGCTAACAAGCACATTTGCCGTCCTCTGATCGTCGCTTGGCAACATTGATTGGATGTTGAAGATCAGAGGAAGCAAAACACACTGCACTACAATAAAAAAACGATTCTAAAATATGCTTCCATGCTTCACGTAGGCAATTAGGGTTGTTGCAATTATTACATAATGGTGTAATTGCAATTATTGAACACAATCACAATTCAATAGAATGATCACAATTATGTTGGAAGTGGCTGCACCCTTTATACAGCATACACTGTACACTTTGAGAAAACTAAACGTTAATAAAAGAAAGTAGGGACTGTGGTAGCCTAGCGGTTAAGGTACTGGACTCGAATCCCACCCCTACCAAGCTGTCACAGTTGGGGCCTTAAACAAGGCCCTTAACCCACCATTGCTTGGATTGCAAGACTGTATGAGTTGTAAGTCACTCTGAATAAGGGTGTAAATGCCATAAATAGGAATGTAAATAAGGCATTAATTGAGACGTAATGGGATTAACAACAACAAAACAGAGAGCAGTTGAGCAGCACTCTAAATTTCTGGCAGTTTTTTGCTGATCTTTTCACGTTTGTCATGCTTTGCATTGTCATTTTAGGGTTATTTTAGAAATTTTGGGTGCACGTACACGTAGTGCATCATTTTGACAGTGATCATTATGAGCTGCTCATCAAACATGGCTAGTAAGGAATGGCTGTTCAGTCACTTTAGGCTTGTACTTCATTCGATGCCTTTAATAAATATAATTAATTCGTTAATTGGGCGGCACGGGGGCACGGGGTCTGGGTGGGTAGCACCGCTGCCTCACAGCAAAAAGGTCCCGGGTTCAGTCCCAGAGCGGTCTGGGTCCTTTCTGTGTGGAGTCTGCATGTCCTCCCCATGTCTGCGTGGGTTTACTCTGGGTATTCCGGTTTCCTCCCACAGTCCAAAAGACATGCATGTTAGGTTAATTGGTGTCTCTAAAGTGGCCCTCAGTGTGTGATTGTGTGCATGACTGTGTGTGTGTGTGTGTGCCCTACGATGGTTTGGCATCCCTTCTAAGGTTGTTCCTGCCCTTGCGCCCAGAGCTGCCATGTGGAAACCGACTGACCCGTGACCCCGTGTGGATAAAGCAGGAGATAATGAATGAATGAATTAATATCTAAGAGCAAGGACATTTTATTGTTTAAGTCCATTTTAGGCCACCCAAAGGAGGATGGGTCCCTCCCAAGGTATCTTCCTTACAACTTTTACCGAGTTTTTCCTTTTCACTGTCACCCTAGACTTGCTCAATTTAAGATTGGCCTAACTTTAAGGTAAAGCTGCTTTGAGACAATGCTCTGCTGTAAAAAGCGCTATATAAAGAAATATAACTTGATTTGACTTAAAATGTCACTCTTGCGGCTGCTATTATTACTATTATTATTATCAGTGCAATTTCAAAGTTGGGAACGCTTTGGTAGGTGATTGCTCCCAGAACCCAGACTATGAAGCAATACTGTGGGTTAAGTGCTTGTACAACGTTATGAACGTTCTCTCCATCCATTTGATGTTAGTCGTTTTGCCAATCTTCAATCCTTCACAGACGGAACCACCTGTGACACTGAGCTGGTGTGTAGAAAGGCTATTTCAGAATCGCATTCTTGGGAGAACTCAAAATGAGATATCCTCAAATTTTTGCGACCAGTGTATTTGTGCAGACGTGTCCATAAAAAAGAGAGGCGTCAAGGCCAGATTTCCTTTACAGCGCATGCATCATAACAAATCTACGTGCAAACATTTGCCCAGATTTTAAGAGTGAAAGTTGCAGACAATGCCTTATTCTACACTGTATTCATGCATTAAAGCTTTTTGTGTCAACGTTTCAATAAAAACGAGAGGCGTCTGAGGACCGATTTGCTTCACTGCACTCGCATCAAAAGCAAACCCATATGCGCAAAACATTTGCCCAGATTTTAATTGTGAAAGCATTGAAGACAATTCCATTACAGTGTAGTCACCTATTAAATGTTATTACGCACCCAATGATATTAAACGGCATTGCTGCGTAATTTACTATCTGGCAACAGTAAAATTTGTCATGCATTTTAGTGCACTGCGCACACAAATTTTGGAAGCTGGAAATAAAGTTTTGATGCTTCAGTGCTGGCTCTAAGACATTGTGCCTATTGGAACAAAACAAATAAAAGGACCTTCAATGTTTAATATCTATCAATATCTAGGTAATTAAAGACAGGTATTATAATAATGTTTAGCACTTAGTTATTGATTACAAAGGAATCTGTGCTTGAAGTTTTAACACTTAGAAGCAACAGTGCTCCAGGACAAAAATCGACAAGGGAATAGGCTGGGACGAGACCTTAACAAGTGACTAAAACAAGCTGGGTAAAAACAGTCCAATAAAAAGATGAAAAGACCTCCTCGTTTAATAACGAGAGCTCGTTAATATCAGGAGACCCACCCAGTAAAGGAGGGAACATCGAATCACTGCACACAACACTGTAATTTGGGTACAGAGCTCAAAGGTCCGGATCAGAAGTTACCAAAACCTCAGTGGAAATGCTCCCCATTAATGTGTGTGTGTGTGTGTGTGTGTGATTTTGAGAGAGAGGAGGAAACAGAAAGATAGCATGTGTGCATGGACCAGAAATCTCTAATGGCATGCAGCGTGTCATCTCTCTCTGTAAAGGATCCAATCCCAGAGGAAGACTATCAGGACCACCCGAACAGACACACACACACACACACACACACACACACACACACACACACACACACACACACACACACACGCACACGTGCATCCTCCAGCACACACGCCCCCTTTGTCTTTAAACTGCCTCCAAACCACTTCAAGAAGAGATCAGCATGACACACAGTTCAGTCACCGACCAACACAGAGTGATCAATTTCTTAATGACCACAGACAGCCCCCCTACACGCACACATGCACACACACACACACACACACACACACACAAAATGCACTGTATTCAGAGAGAAAATATGCATGAAAAATGAGTTCACACTGAACTCCGATAGCACATTCCAATAGCACAGTTCACAGTTTGGAGGCTTTTTCTCTACAATGATGAACAGTATTAGGCAAAGTGCAAAGTTGCTTTCAAACTATTGTGCCAGGAAAGATGTGTGTACACACAACTTTTAATAGAATAAAAAAATAAAAAATAAAAAAACAAAT
>JAUZST010010153.1:0-12567 GCA_034779995.1 Parotocinclus haroldoi | reverse complement strand
CACACACACACACACACACACACACACACACACACACACACACACACACACACACACACACACACACACACACGAACGAATGATTAATGTAGATAATTGATACTACACATATAACGCTAACCTTAACCTCAGTGATAAAATATAGATCTACTGGCTCCATATATTAGGCTACTTGAAATTTTGTTTTAAAAATGTTTTTGTTTTTTTTCTTGTGTAGTCAGCAAAATGTGTGCACGATATAAAAGGCAGATATTCAGTACTTAGTACTTTTCTTGGACATAATGGCCCTGTAGCTAGTTAATGTTACACCAGTTTTATTACAATAAACTTGCAAAGTTTATAGACAGCAGTTACAGTAAAATCATTACATGTATTACTGATCTAAAACTATGCATTAATAATGTAAATTTCCATTGGACTCAATAAAGTAGTATTGTAAGTTGTAATGAAATATGTGTCAGGGTGGTGGGCCTGCACATCATGCATATCTACAGGTCCACTCTGTACACTTTTCTATTACAGCCAAACAGCCCACATTCAAAGTCTGGACCACTATAGGAACTTTGCTGATTAGGAACATTAGAACCATGTCCAATAACTTCAAAAGTAATATGCCAATTATCCTGCCCTTGCACACATTTGATTATTTGATTCTTATCCCCCTTGAGGGAGTATAATTTCCCAATTTTGTTGTTTTATCCAACTGAACAGAAGTTGCATACCCATAATCATAAATAGCAGTAACTGTAATCAGAATTAACAGCTCCAGAAATGTGTTAATTGGAATCATGTAGGACTACATCACACCTATCCAAGTTTGGTTTGTGCATATTCACGGTTTCATTTGATATATACACAGTTATCAAAAATGAATATGCATATTTGCTTCTCCGAAGCAGTCTGCTGTCTCACTCACATATTTGCCCACACCACATAAGGGACACATCCATATTTACAACAAAGGCACACATGCTTATGTGCTGTATTACTATGTGGTTAAGCAAGCACACACACGTATCACCCACATGAACACTTACAGGGACACCTGTAAAGTGCCTCTTTTTTTCTTGAGGTCATTCCCCAGTCCTCACTGTGATCACTGATTTGGTTGAGTGAGGATTGCTCCACCATTCATGCTGAAAGGACTTGGCAGTGGTTTATATAACATTGCAGCAATCCTGATGTACAAAGCAATAATTTCAAAACTTTAGTGCAAGGTCAAGGTTAAAAGATTGAAGGGGGTATTATACATAAACATATATACATGTTGACTAGATAGATAGTCAGACAGAAAGATTGACAGACAGACATAAAGATTAACAAACAGATAGATAGATAGATAGATAGATAGATAGATAGATAGACAGACAGACACATACATACATAGAGACTCCCCATGCAAAAATATCATCTTGCATGTTTAAGGTGGTACAGTGAAGTGAATGTCCGAGTGTGTTTGTGTTTTGTGTGAGTGTGTGCGTGCATGAAAAACGTGTGAAATATGTAGTAAATGGTATATGCAAACACCTCCCTTGTAGGTGGGTTACTGTTATAGTGTCCTATATTTAACAATCTAAATGCAGAATGACAGTGATGGATGTGTGCCACATAGTGTTTTTTTTGTGGGATGCATCTTTATGTGTCTTTGGCTGGTACTCATATAGACTGTGGAACATCCCACAAGAGGCTTTTGTTAATTGAGGTGTTTATCTCAGGTGGTTTAGTGTTTATTGTACCATGACCTAAAAATTTTGTTGCATTTGTTTAAACATGATCTTTTATGATGTTTTAATTAATGTTATGATGTGATGTGATGTTCACAAATCCTACCACTGAATTTACATGTGCATCAGCATTGGTACTGTAATGTGACCAAGAAAAAGATTAGATACAACCAAAGATTTTTTAGGTAAGAATCTGAACATTTATGTGACTAAAGCATACTGCTCAAAAAAATTGCTCACTAATTAACTAATCTTTGTGAACAGTATAGTATAGTATAACAGCTTGATGGATTACTTAAGTTGCTTAAATTGCACCACTCTTTCCTAGCTGAGGAGGTTAAGCATCTCTAGCTGCTGAGCAAATCGCCGCCATTATTGCTTCACTCTGACTGAAAGCTTTATGTGGTGTGTATCGTGGGCATCTGTGTATAACTAGGGCAAAGGTAAGAGTTTAATCCCTGAAGTAGACTGTCTGAGTGAAGGTCTGTCAGCATCTGGCCACTATAATCCCTCTATCGATGAGTCCCACATCATAACAGAGTTTGCATAATAAGTACTACTGTGTGATTTGTATATTAGAAGGTCAAAGTAAAACCTTCTGTTCAAAACATTTGTCAAGATTATCATTACCAGTATTTCAGCCTTAAAGCACATTGTTAAACATGTACATCGTGCTCTACACTCCACTCACTCTGCATGATTGTGTGTATTTTTGTGGTGTGTGGAGGAAGCAAATGGGTAAATTACAACACCCTTCCAGATAATTATGATATGCTTAACTACCAGCTTTCCCCAGAATAACTATGTGATGGGATGCCGTGACAACAATAGCAATAATAGCAAAACAAGCACCTTAGTCACATGCATTTAAATGGAAGCTCTGTGTCATGCTTCTGTACAATTATTGCATGGGTTGACCGGTATTTACCTCTCCTGCACAGTATAATCTTTATTTACCCCGACACATTAATACTGAGTGACAGGTTGTAACAGAGATGTTAGGTCTTCTGTTTAGAAAGTGTGACCACATCAGCTTCGGTGTGCCATTCTAAGAAGAAGAAAGGCATATTGTATGTTCCTATTTTTACTCGTTATATATAGCAACAATTGCCATGAATATTGGTTCTGTAAATCTTGACCATTAATCTTGATATACCTAATAATTCGTCATTACCATTGTCATGGTAGATCACTGTATGAGAAGATCCTTGCTCTATCCATGTGAGGTGAAATATAAAAGTTGTAGTGTGACTCAATGGCAGAATATCAGGGGCTGAAATCCAATTGCAAGCTGACACATGACTGCAGAGTGACATAGCAATGCCCTGTATGTTTTGATGTGCAACAGATAGGGGTCAAAAATCTAATGTTGCAAAGGACCAAGCACGAGGGGCCATGGTACTTCTAGTCTCATGCAAGTGAGACTGTGTTGAAATCAAAGAGACCTGGATTCGAATTAAACTGGGAAAATTTGATATGACATTAATACTGTAAAAGTGTATTGTCATCATACAGCTTTACAGCCAGTTGCTTGATTTCCACCCATTTTGCCCCCTGTAAAATATCTAAAATATCTACCAAGGTAAATGTTTTCAAATCAATGACCCTTTTAATGTGGCTCCACAGTTTTGCTAAAGTAAAAGTAGCAAAAGTAAAATAAAGCATTGTTATGAATAACATGTACTATGAAAATGCCTTCAGGTGTTGGCAAATAAATGTTTTCCTCTATTTTGGAATTAAAACATATAGGAAGAAAATTTGTTTCAAAGCAGATAACACAGTGGTACGAGCAGTTCGCTTGGTTGCCTCACAGTTCCAGAGATTCCAGGTTTCAATATTGACCTTGGTGTGGAGTTTGCATATCCTCCTCATGTCATTGTGGTACTCCTATTTATTCCCAGGTTTCACAGTCCTGTGTTAGGTGAGTGTGTTTGACTAGTAGTATTAAAACCTTGCTCCTGTCATGAATAGCATTGGTGCTAATGTGACTTTAAATTAATAAAAAAAACATACCTCATGCCAAAGCACAAGAATAGGACTGTTAAAGAATAGAAAAATAGTACTGCCAAATCTTCAATCCTACTGCCCCCTGTAGGCAGGGCAATAACAACTGCAAAATGTTGAAAAATCTGTTGTTTCAATTTGCTACATATAATCTAATGAGCGTATTAGCGTACATAGGTATATAGGCAGTTTGCTTGTAGTGTTGAACATTGGTAAATGACCACCTGTTAACACACAGCTCTGATTACTGTGTGTTAAGAGCTGGCTGCTGGAAATATAAAATCCTGAAGACCTGCATTCGAATCCTAGGTGGTATGTGCAATGTGAAGGTCAGGTGGTGTGTTTACAGGATTAGACTATGACCAGGATAAGCAGGGGCTAAAGAAGATGGTGTGCTTTATATATAACTGTAAATGATTTTAATACAGTATATATCTTAATATTATGAAATGCATATGACCAATATGAATACAAATTACAAATAATGCAAAATAAATGACATATTGCAATGTTTTTTCTTCAAAATAACAATCATAGCATGAAAATGACTGTGTGTTATATTAAGATGACTCCAATTGCACAGAATTCATAGCTACTTTAGCAGAAATCCCTCTAAAATCATGGAGAAGCAACAGCAAAGAGAATCAGGAGTCAAACATTACTGATAGTTGAAGTTACAAAAGCTCCAAAAGTACAACCACAAAAATAACACCACCACCCTTGAGCACATCCATGATCCAGCCTCAACATGAAATGGATCACATCAGCTTTACAATGCTTCAGCTTCCAAAATAAGGATTTGTCACTGCTCCTTTTGTACCAAACAGCAATGCATGAACTCATATAACTTAAGGTAATATTGCATGTAATATGGTCTTGCGACTTTCATCATGTTTCCTACATCTCGTTAAGTCTGGTGGAAGCCAAGCATACATTGACCCTCAATATCTATAGCCAAAATTATTTTTGAAGCATGGCATGATAAACACCACAATTCGATCAAGCAATTTCCATGATCCATGACCATGACCATGACCATGAAAGGTCTTAATTAGTTATTTCCAGTACATATCTTGTGAACTGTCTGAGTTATTTTTTCATTGCTTCATGTCATAATCAGTTAAACTTGGTCCTCCCAAGGTTTCTTCCTTCTTTATACAGGGAATC
This sequence comes from Parotocinclus haroldoi, assembly GCA_034779995.1. Taxonomy (NCBI): domain Eukaryota; kingdom Metazoa; phylum Chordata; class Actinopteri; order Siluriformes; family Loricariidae; genus Parotocinclus; species Parotocinclus haroldoi. Next base: position 7,672 of record JAUZST010010153.1, on the reverse strand, counting down.
TTTCCTTGCCACTGTCGCCCTAGGTTTGCTCAATTTGGGATTGGCCTTATAAGATAATACAATATTGTAAAGCTGCTTTGAGATGATGCACCATTGTAAAAAGCGCTATATAAATAAATTTGAATTTGAACAAGTGTATCACAATGCTCCTTAAAACTTCGCATTGCAGTTTCCAGCAGTCAGCTCTTACCACTGTGTCAATGGAGCGTAAACAATTACTATTATATACATTATTTAGCCTTTATACTAGCATTTTGTGTATATTCATAAATTGTTATATGTCAGACGAGTATCGGCGTACATTACATCTTGCTTGAGCACAACATGGGATGGAAAAGATGGAAATGGCTTTTTCCCCCTTCTCCAGCCTCACACATCCAAAACACGCTGCAGTTCTCTGGTTGTGACGTCACCGCAGAGCTTTCGAACCAATCAGAGAGCGAGCTAGGGACGAGCCTTCGCGACCTGCCTCTCGTTTTATCGCCTATGAGGCACTCCGAATTTCACGTGACCCACACATAGTACAACTAGAGAGCAGCGTATGGGAGCAAGCAGTGTGTAGCAACAGCGCGCAACGCATCTAGAAGGCATCTGTTAGGTACGCGCTTCTTTCTGAAACAGGAGGAGTGCAGGATCCAGTGGATATATATAAATCTGGATGGGGAAAATGGGTAAGACGCTGTTGTGTGCAATACCTGCATTTGTTGCTTTTGGTTGATTTGAATGGGATTAGATAAACGCTCCATTCCGCATTGGTATGCTGCAGCACGCGCGCGCGAGAGGAAAACATGTTTACGTTGAGGAGTCTGTGAGAGGCGAGCATGATTTCCTCTCAAACAACTACTGTACTGTCATTTCTCTCCTGCCATATGTGATACTCATAACATTTGAGAGCGGTAATTCTGTGAAGCATATGCAATCGATGAATGTTATTCTACTATATATGATTATAAAAACAACGAATTACACGATTACACGTTGTAATCGTGTATACGCTATTTACTAGTAATGCATTTTAAAACCCTGCAATGATTTCTAAAAAAAAAGGAATTATTTTAAGGTATCTGTCTATATGAAATAAGTACATTCTGGGAATGCATTCCCAGAGACCTGGCACATCCATGGTTCTAATAAGACCTCGAGACAAAATCTTACGTATTTCTGTAACCGTTTCCACGTTGTAGAAATGTTTTCATTTCTAGTTTAATGCATTGTGGAAAAACTACGTTACTATGTAAATAACCCACACGTCAGACTTGTGTAAATACAGATGTTCCCAGGTGTTAGGTATTGTATGCCCTTTCCAAACTCATTTATGAGAATAAAGAACGCATGTCGATTATTTACAAATGACCGTGGTTCATTTACATATTAAAAACACTGATCATAATAACTATAGTTGTGGCTATCGTGGATAATGTGTCAGACTCTGTAGTGTCTCTAACTGAAGTTATCGTGATCTTAAAGTACAGTAGAGCCCACGCGCTATTAAAAGTGCTGCGTGCTCTCTCCTGCCCCTCTCTGTCCGCTCTGCTAATTGTGTTGACAGGTTTGGAGCGGCTGAGAGGTTACTGTCGGTCACAAAGCATAGGAAGAAGAAAAACACGTTGTGTGTCCTGAAGGAGTGTGTACAGCAGTCCTGTTACTAAACGTTAAAAGAGATAATTATTATTTATTTATTACTCTATTTACATTACAGTACATACCTTATATGTGTATTTACAACGTCTAAAGAATATATTTATGAGTGGCTAATAAATGACTAAAACATAAACCTAAAAATAGGAAATTGTCATTCATAAAATTGCAAGATCATAGGGGGTGTACTGATGAGTTTGAGTTTGATTAATTTGAGATCCTGCGCCCTGTCTTGGGTTATTCCTGCTTTGCGCCCTAGGCACTGTCTCTCAGGCGACCCTGACCAGGATCAAGTGGTTAAGAAAGTGAATGAATGATGAAATGTACACAGAGCTGTCTGTATGGTCTCAACAAAATTATAATGGAACCATGTCTACCACCATCAGTCTACCCCAGTGGGGAATTAGTTCAAGACTGAGTTGGTGATTTGTTTTTGATTAAGGGCATCACAAAAGTATATAAGTATAAACCAGTTTTAATACATCTGGGTCCAATCCAAAAAATGGAGGGGTCCTTTCTGTATGGAGTCTGCATGTCCTTCCCATATTCGCATGGGTTTCTTTAGGGTATTCCGTTTTCCTCTCACAGTCCAAAGACTTGCTTGTTTGATTACGTTGTGTATCTAAAGTGGCACATTGTTTAAGTGTGCACTGCTCTCTGGCGACCCAGTCCAGGATGTCCCTTTTAAACAGCAAAATATTTATTATATTTAGTTGTGGAAGATTTGGTATATATTTCTGTTAAAATTATTTTCTGCTTTTATAACTTAAGATCTTAAGGTCAACTAACATTTTATAAGGTTTATATGGTATACAGAGCAGGGTATTTTCATCAATTAAAGATTTACATAATCTTTTCAGATTATCCAGGGCCCTAGATATTTTCATTAGTGATCAGGATCTCCAGAGTACCACCACAAATACTATTTTTGTTGTGGGCTTATTCTCAGCAATATAGTGACACTGATCTGGTGTGTTAGTATGTGTTTTGCTAGTACTAATTTCAGCACTACTAGTGCTGCCGGGGTTTATAAACAGTGTGCTCATTCATTGTACACACTCAGACACATTTTGATTCACCTTTTAGATGTAAAGCCAGAGACAGTAGCTCATCTGTTGTTGCACAGTTTGTGTTAGTCATCCTCTAATCCTTCATCAGTGCTCACAGCACAGTGCCTACAGGATGCTGGTGGCTGGATATTTTTGGTTGATGGGCTATTTTTAGTCCAGCAATGGCACTGGGGTGTTTAAGCAGCACTACTGTGTCTGATCCACTAATCTTAGGACAACACATGCTAAAACATCAACTCAGTGTGACTGAAGTGCTGATAATGACCCACCACCCAAATAGTACCTGATCTGCGGTGGCCCTGACCGTTACAAAACTCAGTAAATGGTAACATAGTAACATAGAATGCAGATAAACAGATAGATAAAGACTGTCTGATCAATTTCAAAAGGCAAAACATAAATGGAAAGAATGCTAATATACATTTTGTTTCTAAGAATTTCTAGGTGTACCAATAATTGTATCACATGCGGCATGGGTAAGAATAATTATTTCTTGATAACATATTTTTCTTTCAGACAAGTTTAATTCAATTAAAGACTGGATTTTTAAAATCTTTCTCAAGTGTGAGATTATGCAAATTCACAGAGAGGCATAAGTCTCCTTGTATCATGTCTTGATAAAAATCGGTTTGTACACAAAACTGTTGAATCACAAAATATCTCTCCTCCTCTCTGGGTGCAGATGCAGACTGGAACTTCTAAAAATCACAACACTTCTTACCTCAGATGGCCTCCGTGATTTCCTCATAGCTTGAGGGACAACTGACAAATAACATCTATTTAGAAAACAGTTACAAAACAACTAACTGTGTTGATAAGAGGTGAAATCCATTGCATGGTAAATAATTTCCTCACAACTGAGGAGAACTTTCTGCCGGACAGTGCCGCAGACTCTGCCTCTCGAGTTGTGTACCACCTATCAGACATGGTGCTGGACTCAGGGACCTACCAAGAGATGCCTTCACCATTCTCAGAAGATGACCTGAGTGATGCATCAAGTCATCGTTCTTGCTCTTCCCCAGATACCCAGGTTCTTTGCTCCAACTATGGAAGCACAACCAGCACTGAGAGTCAAGATTGCATTCTGAACTTCCTGTTATCCCAGACCTCCCTTAGAGGTGGAGCCAGCAATAATGCCGGGGCAGGCACTGTAACCCCATCTCCTTTAGTGAACCTTCTCTGGGACTCCCAAAAGGAAAGTATGAAGGAAGAAAGCTTTGATTTGCCAGTATGGACCTCAAGCAAAGAGGAGGCACCTGCTGAACCTTTCCAACCCACTCTAGAGGAAATTGAAGAGTTCTTGGAAGAGAACATGAATGGAATGGTCTCCCTCAGGCAAGAGAGTAGCTCACACATTGGTTTGGAGCTGGAGCTTAATGTGGGTTTGGGAACCGGAGTGGTGGTCATGGAAGATTATTCATCCAGAGTGCCAGAGACAGGCAGCACTGATCAAACTGTGCCAGTGGTCAAGCTTCCATCAAACTTCAGATTTGAGAGTGAAACCAAAACCACAGACAGTACTCCACATAATCTGGAACCAGGCACACAGTCACATGAGACCATAAAGAAAGAGCTCCAAAACAGTCCTGTCTCCACTGAAAACAATGCCAGCAGTGGTAATAGTGGAAGTACTGGCGTGCCTGTAATTTTACAAATACAGCCAATTCCAATCAAACAGGAGAATCAGGGTTGCAGTGGAGCTGCAATATCCCCCACAGCAACTTCAACCCCTGCCCCAGGTACAGACATAAAAATTGCCCAACTGGTGCTGAACATCCAGGGGCAGACCTTTGCACTGGTCCCTCAGTTGCTACCCTCATTACCCTCCTCATGTTTGCCAGCTACAAGACTTAATGGAACATCAAAATTTGTGCGGATAGCACCTGTGCCAATTGCGTCTAAGCCTGTTGGGAGTGGAGGGGATGGTGTTGGCTTGAGTGCCTTCCAAGATGGATTCCTAATCGGCGGAGTACAGAAGTTTCAAAAGAATCCCGTTGCAGATCTTATAAAAATGCACAAGTGCAACTTTCCTGGCTGTGCCAAAATGTACACCAAGAGCAGCCATCTAAAAGCACACCTGAGGAGACATACTGGAGAGAAACCATTTGCCTGTAACTGGCCTGGCTGTGTATGGAAGTAAGTCTCTGTATATGTTATTTTTCTATGACTAGGTCTGCAATAGAGTTAAATAAGGAAAGAGATTTCTGATGGCCCAATGACTCAGGTAGTATACTGTATATAATCAAGACTTTCAGGTCAGTTCAACTTTGCATTGTATTTTTTAGTCTGAAATATTGTTTATAATATTAATAGTATAGCTTATACTATCTCATAAGCTTTGATCAGAACATTCCCTTTTGTGGTTGTATTTCCAGGGTGCATTAGCACAATCATAGGACCACATCACAGAGAAAGTGCATTTATCCTACTGAATAAATCCAGAAACCTACAGAATACAGATACAGAATGTGATCCAATTGGTATTTTTTCATATGCCAACCAATTTCCCCTGGAATTTGATTGTAGGATGACTACATAGAGATGCAGTAAGAAATCTGTATTTAAATTTAGCTGAAGAAGAGGAGTTTATATGAATGGATATGCACACATATAGATCAAGTCTATAGATAAATAAATACATATAATAAGTTGTACATTTCCTACAAGAACAATAAGAATGCAACATTATACGAGGAACAGATATGCACTTCCCTATAGAGGGTAAAATAAAACACACATGCAGCATGTGGTTCCAAGTCACATGTTTGTTTGGGTCTTGGTGAGATCTAAGCTCTTTATGTAAAATAGCCAGTCTTTTAGAACTCCATGTAGTCTGAACTCTGAGTCACTGTCTGGTTAAATCAGTTATAGCTGAAGCGGTATCAGAAATAACAAATTGCAAGTGCTGGGAAATCGCAGGATGTGCACTTCTAAGATCAGGGAATGTTCAGATACTGTCCAGTACTTTCAGCCTTTTATATAATGCATTGTCACCAATTAAATAAAAGTTGGTTTTGCATCTCATTTGCATTATAGAGCAACTTTCTTTGACTTCCCGTTTGCTTTCTGGTGTTCTTGTTAAATAAAAAACATAAAATGCTTCTTTTTTAATCACTTTTTTTCTTTATTCGTTTTGAAATATCCCCTAATTTTTGACAAACTTTCATATCACTGCAGACAGTATGATTAATAAACAGCCATTCCTGCATTTCAGGGGGTAATTATTCATGAGGTATTTGTGATGTGATTTTAAACAGTTGATGTAAAAAATATTGATATTCATGATTTGGTACAAAAGCAGTGTCCACAAAAATAATTTGAGGAGCCAAGTTGGGCAGAGGATATCCAGTGGACAACAAACGTGTAAGAAATGATTGAGATATTCCTCAAAAAAGACTGAAAGGAATTTGCATATTTCAGTCCTAACATTTTCTTATTTTACTGATTTGTGTTGACTTAAATAAATAAATGCATGGACGTTCCTAGAGAAGATCTTGAAGGGATTCATCTTGAAGGAATTAATGTTATTCTAACATCTCAAAGTTTCCAAGCCTCCAATTATTCCTGAAAAGATCTGCAATAATGACTTGCCTGACCACAATACACATTTACAGTGTGGGATGGTCCATGCCAGGTACCTTCGAGCCCAGAGAAATCAATGCCATCTTTAGACATTAAAATAAGGCTTATTTTTTCCACAGTACAATTTTAAGTGGAATTAATCATTATTACTTCTTATTGTACTGTGTTGCCAGATAAAGGTTTGCCAGAATAATAATAATCATAATCTTGCCCTTGCCCAATGCTGGTGGTTATATCAGCTATTGATGTATGATGGTTCTTGATGCTGTGGGATTGGAGATCACAAATCTTCTGTCTAGGCTTGCATCTTGAAACCCTGGCATTGAAATTCCTACACACTGAAATTCCTACAGATGTCTTAAATTGTAATGATTTTATGCATTGGAGAGAGAGAGAGAGAAATATGTAAATCCCTTTCAGTATTTCTTTGAGGAACATTTGAATCATTTACATTTGTTGACACTTTCAGTATCTCAGGTCCATACTATCTGCAACTAAATAAAACTCCAACTAAATGTAAATCAGCATTTTCTAATTTGGGGTTGTACTTGCAAGAGCTTCATGATTAAAAGAAAACAACACTGAAGATCATCAGCAACATTAAACATTAAGACAGGCAATATTATACAATGAAAGAACTTTATAAAGTCTTAATCCATAAGATTAATCTAAAACACTGCCAAAACACAAAATAACAAAGTGAATTTTATTTTTAATCCGACAGTACATGGTAATACTGTGGTGCTCGGAAGTTTGTGAACCCTTTAGAATTTTCTATATTTTTGCATAAATATGTGAGTGAAAAAAGTATGGAAATTTCTATGATTAGCAGCTAATTTGAAGGGGAAATTTGTGTCAGGTCTTTTCAGTCATTGGGATGACAATCAGGATCACCATCAGCTGAACACTGAACAACAATAGTGTGCATGGCAGGGTTGGCAAGGAGAAAGCCACTGCTCTCCAAAAAGAACATTGCTTTGTTTTGTGGACATATAAGTCCAAAATATAACTTCTGGTTTAAATGGAAAGCATTATGTTTTGAAGAAAGGAAAACACTGCATTCCTACATTCACCATTCACACACTGTTTCCATCAATGGCCTAAACCATTTGCTGAATAGAAATACCACGCTGCTAAATATGTGTTTTGCTATTTATTATGACTTACAATCAGGGACATTCTTAGATACATTGTCTGGACTGTGGGAGAATATGTCCCAAGGCTCTTTCTTATTCTCTTACCCATTTTAAACCTTTTGGAAAGCTGTAGTGTGCTTATGCTACAGTAACTCTATGTTAGAAAGCCAGGTTAAAACACACACACACACACACACACACACACACACACACACACACACACACACACACACACACACACACACA
>JAUZST010010152.1:0-12567 GCA_034779995.1 Parotocinclus haroldoi | reverse complement strand
GTACATACAATACATAACGTATTTTTTATTTTATGTTGAAGTATCCCTGAATTTTTCTGTGAGCGAAATACATACACACACGTACACACACACACACACACACACGTACACACACGTACACAAATTGGGGGATATGAGTTTGGATCCTCATTCAGACTTGGCACTCTTTTTTACCTGCTTCCTAATCTTAAAGAGGCGGCGTCCCGAGCACATTTGCGTCGTCTCCCCCGCTGTTCCGTTATTCTTCTGATTGGCGTCTGATTCTCTGGTGAAAGCTGAGTGAGGGTTGCAATTGGATCCTGTGTTTTGTTCATGCAGAGTGAATGCCGAGGTGAAGCACAACCCCACCAACTCGGTAGCGTGCCGCGTGCAGGGCGAGTGGAACGGCGTACTGGAGTTTAGCTACAGTAACGGCGATACTCGCATCGTAGATGTCACCAAGCTACCCGTCACCAGGAAGCGAGTGCGACCCATCGGGCGACAAGGACCTTATGAATCCAGGTAAGCAGAAGAATGCTGTTACAGATCTTTAAGATTAACCGCGGTCAAGGTGCCGTGTTTGACCGTGCTGTGTTTGTTATTCCTGCAGGAGGTTGTGGGAAAATGTGACCGAGTCACTGCAGCTGAAAGACATGGAGAAGGCCACGGAGCACAAGCGCTTCCTAGAGGAGAGACAGAGGAAAGAGGAGAGACACCGCACCGATACGGAGACGCCCTGGAGGACCAAATACTTTGAGAGAAAGGTAAACGTCAACTGTGCCAACAAAGGCTACGGAGATCTCCGTTTGCATGTTCTCCCTGTGCGGGTTTCCTCCCAGTGAAAGTGAGGCCGTTCAAGATTAGATTGGCTCTGTGTCCAGGCTTGGCTCTGAGCCTTGTGCCCTGTGCTACCAGTTAGGCCCAGACTCTATGGAACTCTTAACTGGGTTCAGCGGGGCGACTCAATGGGAACCACCGCCGCCTCGGAGCAAGAAAACCCTGGGTTCAGTCCCAGGCTTGGGTCCTTTCTGCGGCTGTGTGTGTTTACTCTGGGTACTCGGGTTTCCTCCCACACTTCAAAGACGTGCGTGTTGGGTTAATTAATGACACCAAATTGGCATTGACACGTGTGTGTGTGTGTGTGTGTGTGTGTGTGTGTGTGTGTGTGTGTGTGTGTGTGTGTGTGTGTGTGTAAATATAGCTAGTCCTGATATAACCTTGGGTGTGTCTCTGAAATGGCCACTGATGCTGATAGAATCGTAACGTTAAAGAAACAAACAAACTCGGTTTAGCAGCCATAAGCATGAATGAATGAATGAATGAATGAATGAAATGACCATTTTTTCCTCTTCTCTGCACAGGGTGAAGGCTGGGTCTATCACAAACCTCTCTGTAAGAGTGTTCCAACACCGAGCTCCTCTCCTTCAGATCTCCAGCCCAACCCCTGACCTCAGCTCAAGCCCTGATCCCTTAGCTGAAGTAACCTGACCCCGGTGCTGTCCTGGGGTTTGAGCTTCCTCTCTCACAAATTAACACACACACATATACACACACACACACACACACACACACTACCTTCTTTATGATTCTTTATCGACTGGATCTAACGCGCTGTAGCTCGTAGTGGCCTGGACGTGACCTTCATAATCTGCATTCCTGCTATATCATGGTGGTGTAATATCAGAGTGAATTCTTGAGATCGCCGTGGGCTCATCGTTTCTCCGCGGCTTCTTTTTTGTTGACGTTGCCTTAACGGGACGGTGATATGGGAAGGTGCTGAAGTGCGATCGCTTGCTTTTCTGGACGCCTCGTGATCTTATTGTAGAATGCTGTTATATTTGACTGTGCTCCCGTCTTTTTCTGACCCATGGAAATTCCTCTTTGAAGTATTATGATTTTGATACCGACCGAATCTTTTCAAAGCGTTTAGAAAAAAGCTGCGTGAGCCTTTGAGGTCGGCTGGTTTGACTCCGTCTTCTGTGCTAGCAAGCATTCAGAGGAAGGTCCCGAACCCTGTAGTTGTTTTTATTTCGGTGCCTGCTCTTTCTTCCGCTCTCTTTCTCTATAAATGCTCAGGTAAAAGTGTTAGGCTGTCGCTAAATTGTTCGATCGACTGATCAGAGAGCACAACGATTCCACTCTTTTTCTTGTGACGTCTGTCAAAACTATATCATACAGTATTATTGAAACAGGCGAACATTTTTGTGTGCCCACGTCAGGCCCGGGTTATATATGAACTGCACACGTCTCGTGTTGGTGGACGGCTTGAAGCTTTTGAATCCAGCACGTGAAAAAGCATCGAACCTGTTTGTTTGCTCGACCGGAATGAGAGATTCAACACGACTTTTGTTTGCCGTTTTGTTTTTAACGGATGGCCGTTTGGTTCAGCATGTCCTGAATGGAGCACGAGTCGAGGGCGTGTCCTAGGAGATCAGCCCTAGTTTGTCTTGCTGAGAAACTTGTGGTGCCTTATTTGTGTTGGTCTTCCCTCTTGTTCATGCCTGCGACCCGTTCTTCTTCGTATATTACGAGCGCGTGCTCGTCAGCTCACGTTTCTCAGACTGCCCTCTCGGACACGGACATGGATCGAATCGCAAACGTCCAGACTCTGTCAGTGGAGCGCTTTCACCCGAAAATGTCCAGGGCTTGATCTGTGTGTGGAAAATCAGGCCCTGAGTGTTTATCCCGCCGAGTTGTGAACTGCACTGATGTTTTAATTAAACACCCAAAAGGGCCTGAGAATCGTCCTGATTGAACGAATTAATAAAATCGATCATGTATTAATATATCGTTTCTCTTCGCTTTTTGGCTGCTAAATAGGCAGCATGTAAACAAGACCAAAAAGGAGCCGGGTCATTGGAACGTAAAGACTTTATGGTTATGTGATATGTACAGGTGTGACACCAGTTCACAGTAAGACAGACAAAATGGCTCAAAAGATCTGTACTTAAAACAGCTTCAGCTTCAGTTTGCACACAAGATATTTCACAATCTTTCTCTTTGTTCCTCTCAGTGCAGGATCTGGATTAAAGCCTTGTGTTCCTGAATATGACTAATAGCTTCTGAATCTCCCAAAGGCATCACGTTGGGAAGATTATGATGCAAGGTTAGTATTTAAAGCAATATTCCAGCATTCAACCTCTAACCACTGCAGTTTCCACAGAACAATAACAGACAGGTTTTCTTGTGCTAAAGGAAAAATAAACTCGGCCTGAATAAAAGTCTAAAGGCAGTTCATCAGTTAAAAAAAATGCGGCCGTGTAAAGCAAACTTGCAGCTTTTATGCTGCACCAGCGACCCTCGCTGGCCACCCATCGAACAGGCGTCCCGTTCAGGGCAGGTTTGCGTGTGTGCCCTGTAGTTTCCGGGATAGGGGTCTGTCCTTTGGGACCCTTACAAGGAAAGGCTTTAGGCAAAACGGGGCTTAAGACATTTGCCTACGCTAGTGACTATGAGGACGGACTCTGGGCCAGCGCCCGTCACCTTTGCTACCCCGTGGGAATAAAAACAAATAATAAACAGTGCATCTTAAAGCTGTTTGTACTTCAGCCATAATGACATTAATATTGCAGTACTGAGGATCTATTATAAGCCAGAGAACTCCTCTAAAGCCAGGGGCGTGCCGCCGTCTTCAAAGGATCGTCGAAGGTAATTTGCTGTTCTCGTGCTCATTTTTTTTAGACGGGGACATTACTCAGTGTCTTGTGTCTCCTAATCAGTGCAGTTGTGCTAGCCCTCTAATGAATGGTTTAATCGTTTGATTAAGTTTACCTGAAAACAGATAACCGCACTTTGTGCGCTTTCCAGAAACTGCATTTGTTGATTAGGTTCGTGGTCGAAGTCTGGTTCGAGCGCTTCCCATAACCTCTTGGCAGATGCGTGCGTGACGGCTGTAAGTGGGTTAAGCAATGTGGCTGGCAGCAGTTGTAGCAGGCAGGCAGTAATTATGTGTGCAATATAACAATAAGGCCAACCAAAAGGAACTGGAGTTGAGCGCAGCGCTCAGTTGTTTCCATAAAGACGAGACTGGGCGTACTGATACGTTTAGAGCAACAATAAACCCATTTTTCAGATTTTCTTTTATCTGTAGAGAGAGAGAGAGATAGAAAAAAAGAAGCTTGCGTGTTGGGACTTTGACGCGTCGGCTTTCTTCAGGCCCTGCGGTTAATTGAGTCAAAACCCCTCCCAAAGCCAAGCTCGTGGGATGACCGCATTGCTGTTAAAGAACCGAGCGAGTCAAAAAAGAAGGCATTGGAAAATCGCAAATGAGAAAATGATGTGTGGTAAACACACACAAAAAAGTTTTTGGAAAACACTGGGGGGTTTTTTTGCCTGCAGAAATGGCCCACACTGCTCTAACGCTTATTTACTTCGAATCTAAATACATTGGAGCGTGCAAAACACGACCGTGTCTGAAAAACGCCAAGAGTATACAAAGTTATCTCAATATAATGACCGTCCTTTGTTTCTACGCACACTGTCCGTTATACCAGCCATTGTTTACTTTATAGGAGCATTAGGTAGTTCTATAATCACGGTCTGTAGTCCATCTGGACACTTTATTAGCCTCTTTTCACCTAATGGGCAGGACACCCAGAAGGCCAACACGGAGCAATGGCTGGCGGATCGTTCTCAGCACTACAGAGTTAAGATACAGCAATGCTGCTGGAGTTTTAAACACTCTGACCACTCACTGTTCTCTTTATTAAACGCTCCTGCCAAGCTGGTCCACTTTGTAGATGTAAATCAGAGAAAATGGGGATTGTGGTGGCCTAGTGGTTAAGGTACTGGACTATGGGCTTGAAGGTCCAGGGTTTAAATCCCACCTCTTTCAAATTACCGCAGTTGGGTCCCTGAGCAAGGCCCTTAACCCACCATTGCTTGGATTGTAAGACTGTATGAATTGTTAAGTCGCTCTGGATAAGGGCGTCTGCTAAATGCTGTAAATGTAAAAAATAGCTTGTCTGTTATTGGACAGGATGCTGGTGGCTGGACATTTTTGGTTTTCAGTCCAGCACTGACCCTCAGGTGGTTTCAAACTCCAGCAGCACTGCTGTGTCACACCACCACCAAGTCAGTGTCACTACAGTGCTGACGATGGTCTGCCACACGCAGTACCTGATCCATGCTGGTCCTGTGGAGTTCCCGACCATTAGAGAATAGATGTGAGGTCTAGTTACGTAACCCCCATGACTTTCGGGGTAAAAAATGCGGTGTAAATTACAGAAATCTATCACCATCCACCATCTCTCAGTAGGTAGTACACTGCAGCTAGAGAAATGGCCAGGAACTGCAGTCATGGGCTAACAAGGCGGCTCTGCTACTGTCGCCTAGCAGCGAGAAGGTCCTGGGTTCGGTCCCATGAGGAGGAAACTGGGTCCTTTCAGGGTGGAGCTTCTGTGAGTTTACTCTGGGTACTCCGGTTTCCTACCACGAGCCAAAGACATAAATTAGGTTAGCCGATTCCCCTGGAGAGTGTGTGTGTGCCCTTTTTAGGGTTGTTCCTGCCTTGCACCCTGAAGAGTACAGCATTTAAGCTCTAACAACAGAAACCCATGCCTTCCGCTAGGAAGAAAATGAAATCTTGGGCTGTTTAACACAAACTATAAGCATTATGGTTTTACAATAAATCGTACATAAGAGAATTTCTCCTGATTTGATCCTGCCTGGTATCATTAATGGGATCCAGAACCTATCCTGGAATTCATGGGGTGCAGACAAACTTGACCTGGACTGGATGCTTGGTTCGGAGGGATCACTGCTGTACCCGTCTCCCCATCTCAGACACAGCCAAACAGCCCTCTTCGTAGATGGGGAACTGGGGTATTAGACATACCAAATGGGGAGAAGGTGCTAAAGTGTGGTTTAAGGCTGGTAAAAAAAATAATAACCTAGGCAAACCTTCATTTAGGTGGTCTTAGTTGAACAGTTAGCTAAACAGAGATTCACTCCATAAACTACTGAAAACCTGTAAAGTGCTGCCTTACAAAATCCCCAAAATACCGACGCCACCGTGTGGGGCAAATGCCCCCTGCAAGGGCGACCTAATAAATGACCGAGGGGTCATGGGAATGTCATGAACGCAGCGCTGAGTACCTGCTTTATCCTGCTTATACTTAGTTCAGTGGTGCATCACGCTCATTAATTCCAGCAGAAAAGCTCATGTTTAAAAATAATCCGAAACCGATGACGGAGGCCAGCTCCACATATTGAACCAATATATATAACAAAAACAAGTCTGGAGTCACGGGAGTCACACTTCACTCGGCTGACTCGAGGAGCTCGATGCATGAGCGTCAGCTGTAGCTTGAGGCTGAGGCGGGCACCCTGGCATCGTGCCAAGGCACTGCTCCGTGCTGACAGGGGGCAGAGGGGAGCCCTGCTGCTCCGTAGGCCTGGGGATCAGGACGGAGATGGTGCTGCTTTCCAGTTCCTCCTGCACCAGAGCGTTAAAGCGTTCCAGCACACAGTGTGCGGTCAGGCGAGCTTCTGGATCGTGGTCCCAGCATTCTGTGATGGTGGCACAAAGTGTCTGCATTCCCTGCAACGGCACAGCAGAAGTGTTCATATAAAAAACACACACACACACACAAATCTCACCTGTACAGCATACTGCTAATATACAGGCTGAGTCAAAAGTCACAGGACACGCCGCGAACCACAGGAAAGGCTGCCAACCAAACCATTGTTGGGGTTTCTTGGTTGGTAGCTGTTCTTCAGACGTTTCGTGTCGTCCACAGTCCAGGTTTCTCCGAATTTGGCTATGAGGGACGTAACAGTGCTGTGTGAGACTGGTGATCTTTCTGCTGTGTCGGTTGTTGAAGTCTGTTGCTATGATACATCAGCTGCGTTCATCAGAAGCAGGGCATCAGAATCATCAATTTCATCTTCAGTAATCTGTGACAAATGTTCGATGTTGATAACTTTTGAACCACAACAGATATTGCGAATGTGTTTGCACCAATCTATTTGCGAAACAATTCTGATCTTCTTTGATACGCTACACGACCACCTTTCCGTTGGGAAAAACTCACCCTTGATCCAATATGACGGCTTTTAAGATTCCGGACATTCATCCTCGTTCATTTATGAAATAAAGGGCGTCCTGTGTGACTTTTAACTCACCCTGTAGATTATTACAAAACGATACTGTCAGTTATTTTGTCGTATTTTGTCAGTGATATTTGCTGCTATTTGATAGGTAAAAATATAAAGCATGCATTTGAAGGTTAAAGCCCAGAACCCAAGCAGTCTTAAGCGATGAACAAAGCACTGTGCACTGTTGATTCATATCAGGTCTCATCAAGCCATACTTCCAGACCCAAACAGTCCCCAAAATTCACTATACAATCTATAGAACGTATAGAACGTAGGTGCCATAGACACGCTCTTAAATGGAGTTTGTATCTCGGGTCGTGATAGATTTGTATGAAAAAGAATAATCATTCCTAATGTGTCCACTAGTTGGCGTCTGCTTATCACAGGTACAATGTTCAGTTTAGCTCGGTTCAGCTCTTTAAAGTTAAGTTTATAAATTGATGGACAGCATTGTGTATTAACCTATATAATATGTACAAACGTTCGTGCATACCCAAAAAAATGACAGTCCCTAATCAGAAAAAAGTTGGGGCCGTTTGGAAAATATATAGTATTTAAATACAGCACAGTGTTAGAAAGTGCAGTGTGAACCCGAGATGTTTCATGTTTTGTCGGGATAACTTCATTAAATTTATTATTGAATATATCCATTCCTGCATTTCAGGTCTGTTATACATTTCAAAAACACCTGACGCACTAAATGTGCACAATTCACTACACTACGCAAAGGCATTTTGGTGTTTCAGGTGCCCCAATTTTTTTGAAAAAGCAGAGATCAATATTTATTAACAAATGAAATTAAAAGATGACCAAACAAAACTGTCTGCAATTAAATAAAAGTCAATGTAAGAAACGCTTGCTTGCTTGCTTTTTTTTTTTTTTTTTTTTTCTAATTTTGCACCTTCCATACTGTCCCAATTTTTTCCCTGACTTTGGGTTGTAGTACTGTCCTTTAACGTACCAGATGTAGCATCCAGCTGGATGGGATTTCAGGTCGTCCTCTGTCCCTCAGCACCAGATCCCTCATGCTATCCACACATGGCTGCTCACACACTTTGGACCCAAACGGTGGCTCGTAGCTCTTCACCTCTGCCAGACCACAGTCAGGTAAGCTTTTAAAACATGTTAGCATTTGCAGCCTCAGCAAATTTCCCCAAAGTTTGGACCAACTGCAATTGTGGCTTTTCAGTAACAGTAATATATACAGTACTGTGCGAAAGTCTTAGGCCACCGTTACATTAGATATACTGTCTTATACTTATCAGATAATAACCAGAGAGAACAGCTTCTACAGGCTACAGCAACAAGTATTTAGTGTTACCTGGTTGACCCTTCTACAGAAGCTGGATCAGGAACGGAACTGTAGGAAGGGTAGCGGCCAAAAAACGAGAGAATAAAATGCTCCCAGATCCCAAGCTCCCGAATACTTGACTGGAGATCAGTGGAAAAAAGGATTATGGAGCGATGAAATCAAGTTTGAGTTTTTGGGTATAATTCTTATGCCATTGCTAAAACAAATCTAATGGTGGCCTAAGACTTTTGCACAGTGCTGTATCCGTTATAGATTCTCCTCTCACCTCCAATGACATCACAGCGAGAGGCCATTTCCCACAGCACGAGAGACATGGAGTAAACGTCCATCTGTTTAAAAGACTCCAAATCTTCCAAGTTGACTCGAGATTCGAGGACCTCGGGGGCCATGTAGCGTGCCGTTCCAACCTGTGAAACAGCAGATACGAGTTGAAAAGTGGAACCGTATCCGAGAGCTTCATTGCAAAATCGTGTTCTCTAAGACGCCAGGAGTGAGAGAGATGATCTCGCCTCGACCCAAGCAAAGGGTGAAGAAAAGGGTAATAAGGTCCACGTTTCAGAGTATCATTAACATCTGGCACTTTTGAAGGTATCACAGTCGTGCTGTTATTTAGGCGATCCACAATGTGTGGCTGCATGACTGGAATTCAAATGGGTGAACAAACTGCATCGGGAGACAAAACACTGACACCAGCAGTCCTGCAGGCTACGCTGTTGGAGGTGGTTTGGCTTTGAAAAAATGGGCATTGCTTAGAAGGTGGCCATCTGCAAACGTCAGAATTTGAGTTGCCATTAAAGACAGCTCGATAACGAACTTATTTCACCATCTGCAAACCAATGAATCAACAAACAGGCTGCACTAATGAAACGTTTCTGAACAAATCGAAGCACAGGAAAGGTCGGACAGCACTTATATAATATCCTGTATTGGCCCTTAGGCCTTCCTCAGCGTGCTCACAGTACAAGTTATGTACCCCGTGCCACTTATCAGCGACTAGAACACGTCACTAGGTGGCACTGCTTTCAGAGATATACAGAAATATTGAAAAAAATTGTTGAAAGAAAAACAATGTGAAAAGACTTTGACAAAAAAAAAACTAAACTAAACACAAACGAACTAAATACTATCTTCAAACTAACCACTCAAAAATGACGTTACGAACAGCTTTTCAAATAACCAAGCACTGTGCAAAATAGAAACATTATGAGAAACTTGGCTAGTCAGCTATCCGCGAAAGGCCCAAAACAGCCAAGGTACCAACATAAAAACCCACTCAGCAAACCTTGGTGGAATCCTTCTGCAAAAAAAGGGCTTGATGACAAAAAAAAGCAACAAGTGGCATCACGGAAAACACGGAGCCAATTTTTGAATGCTTCACGCCCAGGATATACACAGTCAAAGTATTCTTTAATTAACATACATTCATTAAGTTCTGCTTAATCCACACGGGGTCGCGGGCCAGCTGGGGCCCACCCGGCAACTCTGGGCGCAAGGGCAGGAACAACCCCGGACGGGCATCAATCCATCATAGGACACACACACAGTCACACACTAAGGGCCACTTTAGAGACACCAATTAACCTAATATGCACGTCCTTGAACTGTGAGAGGAAACCGGAGTACCCGGAGTAAACCCACACAGACACAGAAAGGACCCAGGCCGCTCCACACTGGGATTGAACCCGGGACCTTCTTGTTCCGGGACCCACGAGCCACCGTGCCGCCCCCAAATTAACATTATCAATAATTTTATTTTAAAATCTGTGTTAGAAATTTAGAAAACGCACACACCCACATTTACATTACAGTAGCACAAAAAGACGATGTAACTGGAAATTTGATTTTTTTATTTATCTTATTTAAAGCTAGCACCAAGCTTTTGGCACCATTGGCTATTCATGACGTAAAGTCAAGACGTAAAGGTAAAGTCGATATTGGTCAGTCACACAATGTCCGGTCAATTACTATTTCACAAAACGTATTGTGTTTTTTTTTTTTAACGGGGCATACCTGTGTTTTAATTATAAGTCAACATTTTGATTTGAAACATCATAACAATCAATCACTCCGCTCGAATGATTTCTTTGGTAAAAACATCACATTCCTCTTCCTTACCTGTCCACTGTTGGCAAAGTCGTCCACGGTGAGAGCCAGGTCTAAGTGTAGAGCCAGACCGAAGTCACACAGCGCACACTCGTTGTGGCTTTTCATCACGATGTTGCTGCTTTTTAGATCTCGGTGCGTGATTGACACCTTTGGCGTGCCACAGGGCGTGGTATCGTTATGCAGATGGGCTAGGCCTCGTGCCACCGAGCTTGCCATTGAACACAGCTGGCTCCAGCTCAGGACGTGACTCACCAGGTAATCCTGCAGGTTCCCCAGGGCGTGATAGGCCATGATGAGCCAGTATTGCCTCTGCGGGCCAGTTCGCTCCTCTGCGGTCAGGAACTGCACGACGTTCTCGTGTTTCAGGTTGGGATCGGAAAAGACGGACCTCTCGTTACGCCAGGATGCGTATTCCAGAGCAGGAAAGATTTTTACTGCCACCGTTTCAAACTGGCCACATTCGCTGTGGTTGAGCCGTGCCCGCCAAACCTCAGCGAATCGGCCCTTACCAACCAGAGCCTCCAGCTGGATGGGTAAATGTTCCGTGTTGTGGTTCAGGCTGTTGGCGCAGCTCGACGACATGTCTGAATTGGCATCTTGGCTCAGAGATAGGATCTTGCCATTATAGTCGCTGGTATTGGGTTCACCCGTGCGGGCTTCTTGGGGGTCCAGCGACTGGTAATGGGTGCGTTTTAACGCCCAGTCTTTGGGCTGTTTGCAAGGATGGCGAGTGCGGTACAGGTAGAATGCCATCGTAGCAATCAAGGCTACCAGGAGTGGAGGAACCAGGCTTATCACCACGACCGGAATGACGTCCTTACTCCTAAGCTTTGAGAAACCTGGAAAGAAGTGTTTACAGGACGTTAGTATCTTTTCTTAGTGCATAAAAAGCTGTCCTTATTCCTTAAACGAAGGGAAACTGTACAGCATTGTCTCAAAGAAAACAATGCGAAATGTTTCAAGGGTTGGGAAGAAAACCAGAGATGTTATGTTAAATGTCAAGCCATGTTTTAAAGAAATAAAAACAATCAGTGGCAGTGCCAGGGATATTTTAGTGGGCGCTTTGAAGTAGTATGACCCTCTAGGGCAAAAGCTAATGTACAGACCACGTTTGGGCAAACTGGATTTAGAAAAACAAAGCATTAATGTAAGCAATCCGTTACTGCCAGAAAAAACACACTGGCCCAAATTTAGATTTCGAAAAACACTCCCTGCTCCCAGGCAGGAATAATAATCGTTTTAGTTTGAGTCCGAAATATAAAAGAACAATACATTCCCTGGATTTCCATCATTCATATCTGCTTTGTATTTGCATTCTCCACTAATTTGGTAAATTGTTTTTCATTATTATTCATATAATCAGCATAAACCCTTTTGTCCATGGCTTTACAATGTTCCATGGAGCATCTTGTGAAGTTTCTGAATGCTTGTCCTCAAGTGCCCCCATAAATACCCGATGGGCTGTAGGTCAGGTGATTGCAGGGCAAAGTCCATAACAGTCATCACTCTTTCATATTCTTGGGTCTTCAGGTAGTTGCTGC
This sequence comes from Parotocinclus haroldoi, assembly GCA_034779995.1. Classification (NCBI taxonomy): domain Eukaryota; kingdom Metazoa; phylum Chordata; class Actinopteri; order Siluriformes; family Loricariidae; genus Parotocinclus; species Parotocinclus haroldoi. The sequence continues at coordinate 531 of JAUZST010010152.1, read as the reverse complement.
AAAGCTGTGAGGTCTGTTCTGGTTCGATCCTGCTGCATTAGGAATCCTTCTCTTTAAAGACCCCAACATTTTAAATCGTGCTTTTACACTTTTGATCACACTCATGTATATATACAATATACAGTATATATATATATATTAGATATTCTGTATCGGCATTGGCCCGATATGTATCAAAATTACTGGATTGGAGATCGGATGGGGAAAAAACAGTTAGGATAAGATATCTTTCCTATGACTTTAATGCTTTACTACGATTTGGACGACATGCCATAAACAGAGACGTGTGACGTGAGAAATAACTGGAACTCGAGATAAAACCGTTAGCTAGCAGCAAATATATATATATATATATATACAGTCAAATCCGGTTAATTCGGACGGAATCCTAAAGTACAAAAACAAATCCTATTATATATGTGTAATGTTATTCACTTATTTGGACCAAAATTCCGTTTAATCAGACCAAAGAACGTGAGAAGCGAATAAGAAAAAGAAGCCACAAGTCGCCACTTAGAGCGGATACAAAGC
>JAUZST010010151.1:0-12569 GCA_034779995.1 Parotocinclus haroldoi | reverse complement strand
GAGAGAGAGAGAGAGAGAGAGAGAGAGAGAGAGAGAGAGAGAGAGAGAGAGAGAGAGAGAGAGAGAGAGAGAGACTCTGATTGATGATTGAGTCTAACGTACCAGTATTCGTTCCGAATTCTCTCTGGACGTAGCATACATATAGCTTCTAAATTACTGCCACTCTTTATAAAACGAAGACTACATGATGTCTCACAACCAAATCTACACCAAAATGGATAAGTGTAAGCATTTACATTTACAAGGACAAGTCCTCTGATCCTGTCTAGTTCCTTTAATAGTTTCATCCTTCAGGGTTTTCCTTGCCACTGTCATGGCTTGCTACACTCCTCCTTTTGTAGATATGCTGTGTGTCCATGTCTGAACTTGAATTTAATTTATTTATGGGTCTAATTTATTTATGGAGCTGTCTTTGTGCATATGTATATATCTATATATAGCATAATCTATGACTCTTGTCCAGCATTACATGAGCGCACAATGTTTCACAAAGTCATAAATGCAGGGATTCCAATAATTATGGCAGCTGGTTTTGTCCTAATGTTGCTAGACGTATTAGTAAACACTTAGATCACACTTAGATTTTAAGTGTGAAATCAAGCACGTGACCCCAAATCCTTTTTCATGGCCTTTAGCAATAATTACAAAAAAGTCCTATTTAGAAGATGCCTAAACACACGGACATACAGAGCAAGGACAACATATATAATAATACAAACTATTATACTTTCTCTTACACTTTCAAAGAACTCACAGTTCCATTCAAGTTTTGTATATCAATACATATATACTGGTATACCAATATTTGTATGAAATGGTACAGAAGGCCTAAAACCCTGTTTACAGAAGGTTATTTTGTGCACATTGTATATGTCTAAACCACATAAAAAAGAGAAACTCAACCAAGACACACATATCAGATTTGTATCTGATTTCTCAACGAATATCAAGAGGTGTTTTAAAATATAATGTAATCACATATTGAACAAGTGTAAAAGCATCCATCTCTTGAAAAATGGAAACATATTTTACCACACAGCACACATTATCCATCATGCATGTAGGACTGTGGTATTATCCAAATACCACCTCTGCCACAGGTAAGTCTCAAGGCCCACAAATGCTTAGATTGTAAGACTGTATTCATTGAAAGTCACTCTGGATAAGGGCATCTGTTGACAGATGACATAAATGTATATAATGTATGGCATGTAAGTTATTTGTTTGTTTGTTATTAATTTTATCAGCAATTTTCACAAATACCACTGTACAAAATAAACTGTAACATGGCCAGATTTAAATTCGCTCACTGATCACCTTAGTATCTTAACATATGTTCCAGGTGCAATTAACATTAAACGTTAAACGTTTGTAACAGCTGTCTTCTTCTAAACGTTAACCCCTGAATATGGTGCCTTTCTTGCAATGAAAATGAAAAAAATATATAAAATAGCAGCATTTGATTCAGAAACCATTGTTTTGCAAGCAGAGACTAAGCAATACAGGAGCAGGTGTTACATTGTTATAAACCAATTTACATGTTACATGGGATTGGAAGTCAGTCTGGCTCACTGGAAACAAATGTGACTTTTAACTGTAAATGAATGTTAAACACTTATCTGTAAAAAATCCAGATAAACTATGAATGAAAATACCATGTATAGATTGCAGATAAACAAGGGACAGCTGGGTTTCTTACCTGTCCTGTAGCTATCCCTATGAGTAGTTTCGAAAATTTGCAACCTATTTGCAAAACTCTCTGTCTAAGACTAAACAAAAATTACTCATATGCACAGACATCATTGTCTACCATCATTGTCATCATCACCACCACCACCATCGTCATTATAATAAAAACCAAAATTATGACATTATTACTGTTATTGACTTTCAACATGCAAGGTTTTAACTTTAGAAACATATTTTGTCACATTTGTACTTTTACCGTTGTGTGGCATTTTAATATACGAACACATAGCTTGGTTGTGTACTGCATTTCTCATTCTCACATCCATAGTGTATAAGAAATGGAGGTACAGAGGTTTCAATTAAAGCTATTTAAAGCTGTAGTTCTCTATACGAGGACCTGGTGGCACTGTTGGACTCAAAGAAGGAGTTCTTTCTGAGAAGGCATGCCCTTCATTCTTGCACATATCTCTGCATGTAGGCAAGAAAACAATAGTTGCATGCTGCATAAAGAGATTTGCTTGAATACAACAAAGATGCATGCCCTGATAGAGGTCATCAATCTTCCATGCACATAGGCTGGTATATCTGCACACTGGCTGCAGACACACATACATTGATTGCTCTTTATAGGTGAAAATCAGTTTAAGGACTCATCTGGATCATAACCATAATTCTAATTTGCTAACAGATCACAGATCTTTACAGCAAGTAATGTGATAACCTTTAGCATGCAAGTGTTTGGGCCTATGGTAGCCTAACGGCTAAGGCTTCTGTTTATTAACATCATTATACACATATATATGAATGTGTGTATGTGTGTGTGATAACCTATCCGATATGATAACAGTATATATTGTATATATTGTATGTATACTGTAAGAGGCATTCTCTTGTTCAGTATCATATATCTAGTGGTTAAGGTACTGGACTTTGGATCTGGTCCAGTGTTCAAATCCCACCTCTGCCACAGTTGGGTCCTTAAGCAAGTCCCTTAATCCACAATTGCTTAATTTGTAAGACTGTATCAAGTCTTGTCATAAGTAAGTCATTCTGGATAAGGGTGTTAAAATAAATGTAAAATATAAGGCATTAAGTCTACTAGTGTTGGGTAGCATGAATAGCTCCAAGTTTTGAACAGCTTTATTCCTTTATCTGCTTCATTTTTGCAAATTTATTGTTTAGTTTATACTGTAGTTTTAGTGGTATCAGAACCACACTGTGAGATAGTCTAGAGCACACAGATGCTGTGCTATGTGCTGTGCACATGAGGAATGAGACACTGCACGAGCTATTGAGAAAATGCCTGGTCCAACCTGTAGATAATAGACAGGACAGCCCATTTGAAAGCCATATTTACTTCTCAATTAGGTCAAAGCATCCTATATAATTCCCAATAGTAAATATAGGCTATAATAATATATACCAAAACAAGTTATATTCTGATAACAGAGTCTGACTATATTATTGTAATTTATCAAGTTATTATTATTCATATTATTATTGTCCATAATAAATAACCGTAGAACACAAAATCATGCATGCATGTAAATCTTTATACCCATCGATAAAATATTCAGAAGTGCAACTTCTGCATTACAGAAATGTGCTCCAGTTCTCTCTAATATCCTGACTTAATTTAATTGCTCACAAAAGTCAACAGCTCTCTCAGCTGCACCATGCACTAATCAGAAAAAGATAGAAAGATAAATTTTATAATTAGAGCTTCAGGCCCAGCAGATTGTTGCTTAAAACTGGTCTGGTGGCTTTACTACTTGATTTCTTTTCTTTATTCCTCAGAAAATCAGTAACACAAAAAGCACACTGCCCATTCGAGAGACCAGGGCAATCAAATGCCCTCTAATTCGGGGGTGTACAATCTTATCAACAAAGGGCTGGCAAGGCTGCAGGTTTTCATTCAATCTTGGCAGAAGCACACCTGATTCCACTTGTATAATCAGGTAGCCTTGATCTCCAGACGGATTGTATTGAACTGGAGAATTGTATTAGGAGTAGCTCCATCTTGATTTAAATGAAAACCAGCATCCTCACCTGACCTTTGCCCAGCCACAATGGCCTTATGTAACTCAATGACCTTAATGACTCACAAAAGACAATGAATGACAAAATACAGTAATGGACCTCACAACAAAGTGCTTTCAAAAAAGAGGAGATAGATAGCATAATGGCCATAATGATAGTCACCTATATAGTATTCATGCCACCATAAGTGTGTTTACCTTATTTTTACAGACATCTGGTAATTTTGTCATGCCATCATGCAAGTAGCATTCTCAAATGTACAAATTCACAATAAAAACCACATCAGAAAATTACTATGGGCATCAGTGACCTTTAGCCTGACAGGAGCAAGGTTACAAACTGCACTCCTCAAAACGCTAACACCGATAGCCAGACCAATCTAACCTTATTATGGTGCAGTATTGTCTCCCAACGCTAGAGGTTCAAGTCAGTCATATTTATTTATATAGCACTTTTTACAATGGAGCCTTGTCTCAAACCTCCTTTACCCCATTAGATTATGTTCTATGGTCAAGCTCAGAGGGTGGAAATTTGACGGCAAGCCCTGGCAGAATTAATTCCCTGTTGATATTTGTACTCATTTGCATGACGAGATGCACCTGCTCGCTGAGGTATTTAAAGCCCTATGCTAGGGGCGTCTCTCATCGATCAACCTTACATCACTTTGTACTACCTCGGTGCCACATAAGTTAATTTGTAGGGCATTTGTAGTACTACATTTCCCCATAAGGGGACTGTAGCATAATGTATAAGGTAAATTATTGGTTTGTTTGTTAGGGTCAGATTTCTGTGACTGGCTCTTCTTTTTTTGCTGTGCTTTGAGTGTTTTTTGGTTCAGCTCCGTTTGTGTGAGACTTGAGACTTGCATGTAGTTTTTTGTAGCTGCATTTATTGTTATTTACGCTGTTTTTGAGAGTTACAATTAGCGATTGAGCACTCCTTTTGCTGCCAATTTGATGCATGGTAAATGCTGCTTATTTTGACAGCATCTTCCCTTTGTTTTTCAGAGCCTGGCTTTCCTCTATTATGCCAGCCATGAGCATACCGCCCCACCCACCTCCAAAAAAAAAAGCTGCTGAGCCCATGCAGTTTGGAGAAGCCGAGGTAGAGCCCCCTCATTGGCCACCCTCTAAGCCTCCACAGAGGTCAGGAGAATGCACCCGCTGGGTTCGATCAAGGAAATTGGACCCAGGTGTATATGGTTTTTCCCCTTTTGGTCTCTCTCTCCCCACTTCTCTCAATCACCTGTACTTTGCAGCCCACAGAGGCTCTGTGTTCAAATATTAAACAAACATGTCTGCTGTGTGGAACTTTTACACAGTCTTTGAGAGTAATATAAAGTTTGCATCCTACAACACATGCAACAAAAAAATACCTTACGGGGGAAGCACATTAAAATGCTTCAACACAAGTACTTTAATATGTCATTTAAAGAACTTGGTGGAGTATGGTCAGCTTTCTAGGCTCAATGCAGAGAATAAAAAGAAGGCTCCCGGAACAACAGCAACAGTCAGATGGCAATTAACTCAGTCGCCAACACTAGCCTGTATGAGTGCAACAGGCAAAAGTGGTGTATGAATAGTTGTCTGCTAGTATTTTATATTTTTTCTCTTGGAAAAAGTCAGTAAAACATGTTTTTGTTTAAGATAATTTCAATGTTCCTTTTTTTCCCGGATCATGCAGCCAATAGCACTCATGATAACAAATTTAAAAAATTTAAGCCAGTCAACAATCGGTATCGGTGATTTGATCGGCACTCATGGGTGATTGTTATTGGCAGTATAAAACATGATCGGAGCACCCCTAGGTAATTCTTCTACATCCTATATGTATGTATGCATAAGCATGGACTGTGCATTGAAACATAGCCTTCTGTGAAGCCCATTCCTCTCTGCTTCCACCTTTGTCCAGCACCTTGTTCACATACATCACCCCTATCAACATTACCATGACTAACCTACACCATTACTTTGGTATGTAGTAGACAGTAAAAGAGTACCTGGAAAAAAACACACACAGTCATGCAAATTCAGCACAGGTGACGTTTGGGCATGGGATTGAACTGGTATATTGAGCTTTTAGGTGACAGTGATATACACTTTCACCATGCCTCTGTGGCAACTGATCAAGTCACACGTAAGTATAGTGATGGGCACAGGTGTTATGAATCTCATTTTCAACTGAACAGGTTGAAAAGTATATATACCGTCTACCTTGGGAAAGTGAAGGCATCAGAATAAACTGTATAAAAAAGACAATGGAGGTAGTGTAATGATGTGGATGTCAACCTGACACATCCACCTACCTAAATATTGTTGCATACCATGTACACCCCTTAATGTCAAAGCAGTTTTCAGCAGGATTACACACTCGGCATCTCACACTGCAGGACTTTATTGAGGAACATGTTTTGCCCTGGCCTACAATTCATCAGGAAATAAGGTCATGGAAGATCATTTTACTAAATAATTCCTGGATCAGTCTAAACATTTTAAGGCAATGCAGTTGAAATATTCTGGTGAGAACTCAAAGAAGTCTTTTTGTCAAGTAATTACACTGCTCACAAAAATTAGGGGATATTTTGTTAGTTATTATTTCATAATTTTTGTGAGCAGCATATGTACCTTTATTAAACTTGCCTTTTTAAAATATAAATGTAAACATAAGAAAAACAAAAGCATTGCTTTATGGGGACAATTTTATAGGACTTTTAGTGACTAAAATACTTATGATTTTACACTTCTATACTAATTTAGCTGTATTTTGACATGTTTACCAATGCTGCTCAGTTTCATATACTCACTGTCTCTCTTTCCCCTGCTTTCCTGCTGGATTGGCAGACTAATATGTTCCCTGAGTGAGCTTCCATTACATTTACCTCAGAGTCTCAGAGCTGCCAGACATCTTTTCCCCCACCAGACTCAAACAATGCCTGGTGCCCAGCTATTTCCTCTCTACATAAGACCACAATTTATCGTGATTCACAAGCCATCTCCTTGTTGCAGAGACAATAGCCCAATGATTCCAGGAGCTGCAGTAAAAGATGTTTCCAGCCAATCTCAGCAAGGAAGTCATCTAATCTCGGGCCAATAGAATCTCATCCCCCTATTTCTCATGCGCACCCAGGGGAGGCTGGGTGACACATTAAGCACCGCTGCACAGATCACTCATTCTAAGGGTGTTAAGAGATTTTCATGGGGAATGCAAATTAATACACAACCTCAAGGACAGACAATATTTTAGGGATTCTTTAGCTTTAGAGTACTACTAATAAATAAAAGTCATGTTATATGACATGTACAAAAAATCTATTCATATAAGATCACACAGTCTTATAAGTTATGGCATCTACATTTTAAATACCAAACTGAATTAAATATTTGTATTAAATATAAATTATTTTCATCTCATTTTGATTCAGCAAACATTGGGCAGGCAAAATAGCCTCCATGCATGAATGTTAATTACAAAGTGGAGTGTTGTATGCAGTGTCATGCATGCTCAAAATGCCATTTCTTCCAGACTTTGAAAACTGAGCATGGCAGCAGGGGTAGTAGGGTATAGTAGAGTGGCCTCTCCTAAATTGTTAAAAATGCTACAAATCTCTACTTGCATGAGGTTGCAAAGGCTTTTAAGGCACTGCATTAGTCAGCATCTATCTGGATGGTGCCATACCATCATATCATATTTATTGTATATTGTACAATGGTTAACGTACAAGCTAATCTCATACATTGATGACCAGAGCTGATCCAGTTCAAAGTGTTTCCAGCAGAACCAAGTAAACCATGTCTTATAATGTGTGGATGCAGGTTCAACTTGAGGGTTAGCGGTTTATTCATTTGTATGGGCAGTCAGATAACAAGCAATTGGTGCAAAGGCACAGAAACACATTTCAAGCACTTTGTTTAAATGATCCAATTTTCCTTTATCGTAATTTTTTTAAATTCATGTTTTTATTTGATGAAGTGCAGGGTTCCATTATGTATACTGGATACTAAGAGATGTTAAAATGAGTGTATAGTTAAATGACAGAATCGTACATATTGTTTAAAAGGCCATTCCAGGATTTGTTAAAGCTTGTTCAAAGTGTTCTATAGATGTGACATATTATTGTGGCATATTCCAATAACTAAATATCACCATTCACTAACTCTAACTGAACAAAATAATCAAATACAAAATCTTAACAAAGTGAAATAGGAGCAAATACTACCAGTTAACAACAAAGATTCTTAAAGAATCTTGAGGTCAGCGTGATTTATGTAGCATTTGAAGAAACACTTGGAATGGCCAGCTGTGTCATATTAAAATGAAATATCCGATAATGAAATATCCCCTAATTATTGTGAGCAGTGTATATACATTTGCCCATAACCTATAGCTTGATTCTGTCATAATATAGAGTTAGGACCCACAAATTCAGAAAAGGAGGAACGAACAACGTCTTTAAAACAGGGGAAGTAACAAAACAGGCGGAGCAAAAGGTTCCCCAAAGTACAAAAACAAAAGAAGGGGAACGCAGCTGAGTAGTGTCCCAAACGGGGATAACGCCCACAGCTGGCGTAAAAACGAATCGGTCACGATCGCGCCGAAATACCAGGGGGCAAACGTGAGCACAAGAGTGCTATAAGCATGAGAAGAAGCCGTGTGGGGTGCGTTCTAAATTGAGCGTCTTTGAAACACCAGGGGGAAAGCCCAAGCTCATGTGCTCGTGTGTTCTTCAAAAAAGGAGCCGTGACCAGGGACATCAAGGACAGGGCCCCGGTGACACGCCTTTAGTTTTAATGAAATTGTCTTCCCAGAGGAAGAGCTAGTAAGGCCTGTACCGTCCAGCTTCATGGGCTCCGTTGAGTGAGATCACCCTGGACTGGAGGGAGCAAAGGGGAGTTACGGCATGACACGGGGGTAGGCCCGGCGACGCCGTGGCCCGCTGGTGGGCATGGTTATCGAGGGACACCGCCAGTTGGTAGAAATCAGAGAGGCAGGTAGGAGGATCGTGAAAGGCGAGCTCGTCCTTGAGACCCTCGTTGAGCCCTAGATGGAAGATGGACTGGATTATCACCCTAGACGACCTCCTAAAGGTGATGTTCCGCCTGGCTCCTCCCCCGAGGGATGGAGAAAAGTCCGTCAAAAAAGTTCAGTCAGACCCCCCTTGATCCCAGATGGTGGTGGCCCACTCCAACACCCTCCCTAAGAGTAGGGAGATCATGTACGCTACTTTCGAGCGCTCTGTAGGGAAACTGGTTGATGGTTGCAGCTCAAAAATTAGCCTCTTTATTGCTGCCCAATGGCTGCTCCCTGGAGGCAAATTGCCACTGAAACGTCGTGTGTTTCTGCTGGGTCCAAGCCGTTCTGTCATGATATAGAGTGAGGACCCAAAAATGCAGAAAATGGGGAACAAACGACGTCATTATAACAGGGGAAGTAACCAAAAATGGCGGAGCAAAAGGCTCCCCAAAAAATGGAGCGACGCGATGCGTCTCCGAAACACCAGGAGGCAAGCCCAAGCTCGTGTGTGCTATCAGCGAGAAAAGAAGTTGTGTCGGGGCATATCCTAAGCCGACCAGAGTCAAGCTAGGCAGGAAGCCAAAGGGGAAGCTGAGCTTTGGGATAGCCTGGTTATATCCCTAAACCATTTTCCCCTTACACATCCCTCAGCTCTAAGACAAATGCCACCCTCTGACTGTAAATGTTTAATAATGGTGCTATCAATCCGTGCGCTACGCGAACAAACAGGCAAACGAACCAAGATGATTTTTTTATATTTTTATTATTATTTTGCTAAAATAACAAAATGAATAATAATAACACAATTGTTATTATTATTTTGCTCGTTCTCACCACATAGAGTAAAATAACGTGCATTGTGTACAGTTTCTAGTATGTACTTGAGGCATGATCCAAAACAGAATGAGAACCTTAATTCAGACAAGATTTAAAAACAGTATTAGATTGCTTTTTTTAAATTATGGATGTGTATAGGTATAGATTTTATCAAGATATTGTAGCATGTAGCTAGTGGGGTGCAATTACTGAGCAATGTTGTGAAGTATGTCATTACAGCTACACTTCATAATGATGGCTTTGCTCAGCTGATACATAGCTAAAAGAAGAAAATCTATAAAGCCTAGGGGAGGGATTGTTTTACTCTAATGGAGATTCAGTGTGTGCTGCATTATGAGCTCTGTAAAGACTTGTATAATATAATATTAGCATTGCTTGAAATACTTTAAACTTTAATGCAGCCTTAATATTATCAGACACCCAGACACACATCATATCTATTGTAATATGGCAATTATTTAAAAAGTAATAAAAGTAAACACAAACATTTAATCTCTTTAAATCATATTTTTTTTATTTTTACATGCACACTATTATTTAATCATGCTTTGTTTCGCAATTAATGGCTGCTAGTAAACCTTACAACAAAAGCCTATTTTTAAACATTATGAATTATTTTGATGTGGTTGCACATAAAAGTAGCACCATTAGCTCACAGACGCAATCAAAATAGTTTGCCAAAATATAAATACATTTCATTTTGTAGTTTCAAATAACTAGCATTTTAGGTCAACAGCTTCAATTTACCTTGCAAAATTACATTTAGCACTCTTAAATTGATCAGAATCTGCACACATATGAACTCATAAAAATAAGTAAATCAGGAGTGTCAAACTCATTTCTGCCATGTGAGATTTGAATATTAGCTACACAAAACAGTTAGTAATGGCCATATTTAAACATGTAATGAAAACTGCTAAACATTACAGAAAGTTGTAATGTTTAATTCATGTTAACAATGCATTCATACAGAATGGCCTTGCTAGTTAAGGTACTGGTCTCTGGAGCTGAAGATCCAGGGTTCAAATCCCACCTCTTCCAAGCTGCCACAGATGGGTTCTTAAGCAAGGCCCTTAATTCACAATTGCTTGAATTGTGAGACTGTATACGTTGTAAGTCGCTCTGGGTAAGGGCATCTGCTAAATGTACTATATGAACATTTGACTGTTCAGTTGTTCCCAAACTACTAACAATTACCTAACAAATTGTATTTTCGCTTCAACCTACGCTGAAGCTACACACACAACTTATTTCCTTATCTTAAAAAGTCCTTGAGCACTACACGAAGCCTGTCTGGTGTAAAATGCAATAAAAATGTACATAAATAAATAAAAAAAGCCCTCTGCTTTCATGGTGTAATAACAACACCACATTTCCTACTGATTATTATTATGCAGTACAGATTGCTGCTATGAGTATTTTCAATCTTTTTTTATCCAAATCCATTGCAAGCCTTATGAATCGGTGCAAAATGGTCAGGTGAAGAATTTCCTATGCAAACAATTTAATACGTGTGTTTGACACCCCTGCTATAAATGGTTAAGGTGAAGGGTGTAGTTAAAGGTTTAGTGGTTATTGCTTTTATTTCAACTTTATTTATATGATGTCAAACAAGTATATTCTATAAGACTGTTTAAATATGTGTGCGATTAGGTTATGATACTTTTTATCCACCTAGCTACAGAAGTACCCTACATGAACATGATCTTAATTGTTTATTCCTATTTCGGTATTTTGAGTAATACTTGGGCTTGTATAAATATGAAACACTTAACATTGTTCATAAATTTTATATTAATTATATCTAAAATTCAGGTCCTGCATGATTCCCAGATCTTTATCAAATACAAATCCTCTCTACACTTTGAGTGTTGTTTCTAAGCTGGTACCGTGACAGCAAAACATGATATCAAATCTGAGATTGAATAATGATTTTTAAGAAGTCGCCTTAATCCACATTCATCATAATACAGTATATTTAATATTTACAGTATTATTTTTGGTGTCGATTTACTGAAAAATATCAGTGGGTCTGTTCTGCTAACACATCAGCAGAATTTGAATTTTGATTTGGTGAAGGCTATGGTGCCCCATGCCTGAATGTGTTTGTTGACAAGCCTTTAGGATTTTGGCTAAAAACCCACTGCAAATATATGCAAAATTTACTATAGATAAAATGGTCCAATTTGAGAAATGATGCACTGCTAGTAAATTAAAGAATTGGTTTAAGGAACTACTGGTTTAATATGTTTAAGGTGTGACTGTCTGACCAAGTAAGTCCTTCATTTAAATTAGCACAACATTAATGCTTTGGCTCAAGCTGCTATGTTAGCACGAAATCATCTTGTTATTGGTTCTGCTTTCCATGTTCCACTGGGAAAGCAGTCACCAAAGCTTCTGATTCCCACTATTCTACTTTATAAAAGTTATTATTGCTAAAAATTTGATAATTTCATTGCATCATATCCTGAACTATAGGACCAGGATACTAAACAGCAGGCTTCTGCTGAGAAGGTCAGCGCTGTTGTATGAGTGAATACTTACCACTGCAACTGCCTTTGGGTCTTTAAGTGTGGATGATACTAGAGTGTGGATGAGTATGGATGATACATAGAGAGCCTGTCCAGATTTTGGACAATGTTCTACCATTTTTGGAAAGTAATTATATTGGCATTGGGGTGTTAAGTCATCAAATGGAGCTTTGAGTCATTTATGTGTCTCCGCACATTGTGCATTTGCAGATTAAAGAGCAGTCTGGCTTAGTGAAAATGTTATCAGTCAGTAGTATTTTCTGAGATTTGGAGAATGGCCTAGAACCTATTAAGTTATGCACTCTGCCCAGGATTGGTACAGATCCCATTATTACCAGTGTGTGAAAATTAAATTGTTAAGGATGATCCAACTGTTTGAAGCTGAATGCACTCTCAGCAAATAGACATATTCTACATTACCTGGTGTGTCTGTGGTGGGTACACAAGATATGGATATTCTCT
>JAUZST010010150.1:0-12570 GCA_034779995.1 Parotocinclus haroldoi | reverse complement strand
CCCTTAACCCACAATTGCTTAAAAAAATGTAAGACTGTATTAATTGTAAGTCGCTCTGGATAAGAGCGTCTGCTAAACGCTGGAAATGTAAATCTAATGTTTTGGCTGTTTTGGTGCTTGAGCAAGGTGCTTAAATATGATCTACTCACCTCTTTATATACATTAAAGGAAAATGTGATTCAAACCAGACATCTAGTCTGGGATATGCCTCATCAGACCCAGCGGCCAGGCTGAAGGAAGAAAATTGTTTCAGTGCAGTTTTAACGGTCGAACTTGTAAACGGTGTTAAATGCCTGGCTGCTACTTGCCAAATATTTGCATGAGCTCCTGTTGTGCTTACCCTCACCAGGGTGGAGGTGCCTCATCTGAACGCTCCACCAGACCCAGCTGCATCTGTTGCTCGTGGGCGTGCACGTGGAAGTGCGTGATCGGTGCATTGTGTGCGTTATTGATCTGAGCCATCTGTACGTGCTCCTATTGATTAGTGTCATGTGTTAGATGGATTAGATAGTTAATGTCTTAGAAAGAGCTCGTGGAGCTGAGGTGAGCTTTGGTTGCGGATACAGAATGTTCCTTGAAAAGAGTTGCGTGTCTCAGGTTGTCCATGAAGATCTAGTATCAAATAGAGTAAGGTACAGTCATTGCCTGGGGCTGCTGGCACGTTCATTCAGAAGAGTCCAAGCATGTGAATGAGCTCAGCGAGAGCTTTGTGCGCCTCAGCAATCGTACCGTTAAGATGGAAGCTGTTGATTTGAATGGTGGCGTTCCGATAGCAAAGATAAAGCCGTTTCTCAGCTCGTGCTAACTTGAGTTATTACCTGATGTCGGGTTACTGACTAGAGGTTTTATTAAGCTTGGGAATGTGTTGTTTTAAGGTGTGTTCACACTCGAGTAAAAGGAATCTCGGTGCGATTACTCCGTTAGTATGGACTTGAACAAGTGTGAACACTGCCAGTCAAATCTGGGTGCAAAACAAACAAGCGGACCGAGATCTCCCGAATAAGGTGGGTCTTGGTTCGCTTTCAACTGCACTACGCTGCGGTTTGATAGACGCTGAAACGCATACCAAACTACAAAGGGAGTGACGTTACAAAATGCGACCTGTAATTCAATATAACGCGTAGAACAGGATGTAATAGTTATTCCACAAATGTAATTCTGGCTATATTTAAGAAGTCTATAAGAAAAGAAAACCTGTTTGTTGTTGTAGGAGGTATAGTTACACTTTAAACACATACAATGTGAGTTCTTTTAACTGTACGGAGGAATTAAAATGTAGGAGCCCTTTGTGAGGTTAAAATCAAATGAAATGGTTAAAATACCAGCACATATTAAGAAATCCTATGTGATTGAATGAATGAATGAATGAATGAGCGGGTGTATTTAGCCCAGCACAGTGTTGTTGTGAAAGTCGGGTCGCAAAACGACAGCTGTTCTAGCATTTACATTTGTCATTTAGCAGACGCTCTTCTCCAGAGTGACTTACAATTAATACAGTCCAATCCAAGCAGTTGTGGGTTAAGGGCTTTGCTCAGGGACCTATCTGTGGCAAAAGTTGGATTTGAACCCTGAACCTTCTGGTCCCTAGTCCAGCATCTTAACCACTAGGCCACCACAGCAGTATGTGACCTTGTTCATGTGACTTATGTTAATATATATGCGAATATTTTGGTTCGAGATCAAGAACTTAAGCAAAGCAGACCAAAATTCAACGATGCATCACTTTCTGTTTTGGTCCGGACCAAGTGAACCGAACTACAAGTATTAACATATCCTTAGTGGATGCAAATTAGTTGTTACTTTATACATGAACAGATGTGTGAAAGCCATATTTTGGTCCTGTACGTATTCTTAGAGAAATTTACGATTGAAGGTCCATACTAGGTGCTTATTTTGAGTCTTTGCTTGGTTTTTGCCTTGCTTTCGTAGACTGATTGTTCCATAGTTGATTGTTTCTCTTGTGGGATCTGGCATCCCTGGAATTATATTCGGCAAGAAATGGCTACCAAACACATTTGGGCAGATGTTTAGAAAAACTCTTAACTAAACGTAGTATGTGCTTGTGGAAATGATGAATATATTGATGTTTAATATTGAAGTTCAATTAAGTTTGCCACATCCTTCTCCGACCCCGATTACTGGCTGGTTGCAAAGGAAAAATCCGATTACTGTATTGTCTAAGCCATGTAAACCTGGTGCTTTCCCTTTGTCCGATCTCTCGTCATCTGATTTTTAAGTGCCTGTGCATTCATTGTTTGGATTACTGACAAAAAAGTTTTTATGGAGTTACAGGATTATTCTAGCTTGTTTATTTCTAGTTTTCTGGAGTTATATAATTATAATATTATAACACTGCCTGGCCAAAAACAGTCCCGCACACACTAATATTTCATTGGACCACCTTTAGTTTGATTATGGCAAGCACTCGCTGTGGCTTTGTTCCCACAAGCTTCTGCAATGTCACAACATTTATTTTTTGTCCAGAGTTGAATAAACCCAGACCCAAGTTCTTGTATTGATCTCCCCCAGCATATCCCAAAAAATTTCAATTTGGTTCAGGTCTGGACTGCGGTAGCCAACCCAGGTGTGAAAATGGTGTCTCGCGCTTCTTGAACCATTCTTTCACGAATTAAGGCAGGCAAATCCCGCCATTGTCATCTTGGAATATGCTTGTGTCGTAAGGGAAGAAAAATGCCTTGAGGGAATAATCTGGTTGTTCAGTATTTCAGGTAGTCAGCTGACCTCTTACTTTAAGCACATAATACTGCTGAACCTAGACCTGACCAAATCACAGCACTGCTTTTAAAGTAAGGCACTAGGCCTTTTATTGGTACATCACTTTAGCCACCTCTCATCTTAACCTAAGGCACCCATCACTCTGGAATAGGCTAAGTCTGGACTCAGCAGAGCACATGATCTTCTTCAATTGCTCCAGAGTCCAATGCCAAAACCAGCAGGTTTTCTCAAGGCTACACCGCTCATTCCCTTGAGTTCCCTTCACATTCTAGATGTGGAAATGCTTATATTTTGACTATAAACCATATCCATTGATTTCACCAAATGTTTAAGGGGTTTAATTTGACAAAGGTAAAGCTAACTCTGCTAAGGGTGCAGAGCCAGACACAAGCCAGCAGCAGACACTTTCTTTATTTTTAATGGTAAAAGTTTCCATGAAAAGTAAAGTTAAACACAAATTAGACATTACCATACTCGCATGTACTGTAGTTTAGATGCTTTGCACATCGTGTATTATTTTAAACAGTAAAATTATTTATGCACAGTATGGAAACGTATTACAGTGCTGTACTACAAAACCCATTCTTATAGTTCTATCTTTTATAAAAGTTGAAAACACTTGCAGATTAAAGAAAACGTTGTTTTATGGCCTCGGGATTCTCAGTTCTGTCAGCAGGTGTCACAATGGTTCACGGGTTTTCTGTCATTCAGTCATCAGTTAGCTGTACATAAGACACATTTTTATTTCCTTTTAGAATTCTTAAGTTCAAACAACTTTGGAGAACTTTTTATTTAAGATATACACTGTCAATAAAGTCCCAGAAAATATTGAGATATGTTTATTTTGGTAACATCACACTCACCTGGGTTCAAGTTAGGCAAGTTATACCAGCTGAATTTACTGCGATAACCATAAATGGTGAATTATAAGTGAGACATGCCAAAATTCAGAGATGGAAACAAGGCAGGTATCACTTAAGGTTCCTAGCATAATGCCTTTAAACTGATATTTGACGTTATGACAGGAAGTTCTATGAAAGGCTTGTTGGGGGTGAGATTGTTAGCAGAGTTACAGATGAAGTAAGCAGCTCGAATGACTAGACGGCACAAAATCTAAACTTGGTCATGAACATGCTATTAAGTGCATTTACATGCATACAAATTATTTAGTCATTATCAGATTTTGGCAGTAATCTGTGTTTGAAGTATGTCCGTTGGAACCTCGTATGAATGCTTTTGAGTTAAATAAAGCAGCACGTAGACGGCCATGACTAATCACAATGTTCAACAACAAAACAATAATTAATAAATGTAAAAAAAAAGGTTTAAACTACGATAATATATCTATATATCTGCATGAATTCTGTCAGCAGTCAGTAAAATACTTTACACAATCACTGTAAAGTCACTTCATTACTTGTAGATATGCTACTGAAGGACAAACATGTCCGATTCTTGAAGAGATTATCTTTAAGTTAATATTTTATTTATATCAATTGCGTACCCTCAGCTGTTTACCATATTTTTTTTTACCACCACATGTGCCTTGCCTCCAACTCCCAAGATTCACATATGGCATCATTTAGCGATCTAATTGGGGGCTTGCTGTGCGAGCTATTTTAAATACAAATTGCTTTATGGTTTGTTAAATGAAATCATGCCAATGCATTCCTAATGTTTGCCATCTTTCGACTAATATATGCCATTTTACTAGGTAATTGTGTGGAGGTGGCACAAGACGGGAAACATCCCTATAAACAGGGTGCCATTCCATATCGGGGCACGTGCACACATTTACTGGGGCACTTTAGTGATGGTAACTGACCTAAGAGGTTACAGTTAGGAATGCAGTGAATATTCGGCAACCGAAAAAAAAAGCTGTAGGGAACAAGAGTGAATAATTTCTAACGAATAATGATGCATTGATGACGTAACAAGCTTGAAGCGAGGCGCTCTTTGTAAATGCAGCAAACAGCAGCTCTACGGTGTGAGCGTTTTGGTCAAATTTGCCAAATGAATTAATATAAATGTTAATTTGTGCCTTAGAAATGAGAGTGCCATCAATGTACCCGATTTGTTTCCTGGGTTTGTCTCATTAACCAGCGAGTGCCCTTGCTGGCTAATTCCTAACCAGGGTTCACCCTCTGCACGAAAGCTTGCTCATTTTGGAGTTGTATTTGGATAAGCAAAAATATAAGCCCTTTTGTATGAGATCTGTGGTTTTGCACGGTTACCTGGTGATTGGACATAAATTCAATGCTTAAAACTAGTAAGTCTTAACAGTTTTTATTAAAAATTTTTTTTTTTACATAATTACTTGTATATATAAGACCTGAGACACAGAACAACAGGCGCAATGTAATTCAAGCACATTGTCTTCCACATATTCATTCCAAGTTTATAAAAATTATTTTAAAAAATAAAAATTTTTCCTCACTCTGCCATGACCAAAAGGATCCCGTCATCTTTCTTGTCAATTTTTCTTGTTCATTTTTTAAAGAAATGTTTAAGGAGGAATAACGCAAAAACACAAATTAAACAGACCAAAATGAATACAATTCTGTATTCGAATAAAAAAATGCGAAACCTGCTGAAAACGAGTTTGCTGTTCGGCCATTGGGCCAAATATTTCATTTTGAGGCTTTAGAAGTACCTATAGTATATAGAAGTATAGTGGATAGAGAAAGACCTTTCAAAATGTTGTGATAAATGCACACTATCGATACCCTGTCAGGATTTTTGAGCGACTGAATCACTTTTCCTAAATCACTATTAGCAAACATGGAGCATTTTTACATTGATTTTAAACTGAAAATGCAGTCATACAAGCATAAACATGAATAACTTTAAAACTATACTTAAGATTAAAGTTTATTCCACTATTTGGGAGTAAAGATTTATAGTATATAGATGAATACAGACAGAAGAGATTTTTTCTGAACCACTCTAAAAGCACTAATGTCTATTACTGGCTAACATCTAGTCGCAAATTCAATTTAGACTAGTCAGTGATCCCTAGCACTAATATAATAATAGAACAATGTCCATGGACTCCTGTATCCTCATGACTAATTGCAGTGGTAAACTTGACAAATCCAAAGGTTTTGTCTCATGCAAAACGTACCTGTTTTATATGTGGTTGTGCACTATAGATTTAGAATATTAGTGAAAGTAGACTGGTAGCTTAAATACTCTTAGTGTTTTCCTTTAAACAGTAATATTAATTAAATCATGGATTATTCAGCGGTAACTGTGACGTATTTACATATTGTTTACAAGCAGTTTTCTTGAAAGACTATTTATATTTACATTATAGTAACATAAAAAGGCTGTGACTATGGTAATGTCCAGTAAGTGTCCATTTCCGTCAACGACCCGTTTCAATGAATGTACCGTGTTCCCTCGCCACTTCACAAAATCACAAAACGTATAAAAGTATTTGAAACAAATTTATTTTAGCAATAAAAAAATGTTAAAAATTATAAAATATAAAGTGCGAAAAGATTCAGACATTTTAGTTTGTGGGACCAAAATAAGTTGTTTTCCGGTGTTATCCTTTCTTCTGCCACAAACCAAACACTGCAATCAGTGTGCGTTTTTGTGTTATGTTTTTTACTTTCGTAATGTATCTGATCTGTCTGGCCAATAGCTCTCACTGATTCGCTCTTTTAATTATTCATTCATTCGTTATCTTCTGCCTAATCCACACGGGGTTCGCCGGCCAGCCGGTGCCCACCCGGCATCTCTGGACGCAAGGGCAGGAACGTCCCTAGAAGTGGCGCCAATCCATCGTATAGCTCACACGAAAACATACACAGTCACACATTGAGGGCCACTTTGAGAGACACCAGTTAACCTAACACACATGTCTTTGAACTGTGGGAGGAAACCGGAGTACCCCGAGTAAACCCACGTAGACACGAAATGCAGGACATGCAGACTCCACACAGAAAGGACCCTGGGATTGAACCCGGGACCTTCTCGCTGGGAGGCCACCGTTCTGCCCCAAACGAATTAAAATATGCAAACTGTAATCGAATTAATGCCCAAGACACTGCGGAGCATTTAAACAGCCATGTTTTCGATTTGGATCGAATGCATTGTGATGCTGTAGGGTGACATGTCTGTTTGGCCTGAGATTCTGAAAGCAAACCCACAAGAGACAACATATCCTGCTAAGATATGAGCAATTTGTCACCCGTTTAGATAACAATGTATGGCCAAAGATTTACAACGAATAATCTCTTTAGCCATTCGACGACAAATACCCAGAGATAACGGAGGCACTCAAAGGTGCTGACTGTTGCGCTGGTTTTAATGGAGAGCAAACGGCTCCAACAGGTACCAATAAATGAAGCCATTAAAAGTATTAACACATGCGTGTTGATCCATATGCATGCGTTTGTGTACGCTGCAAATTTCCAGCGTAATGAAAGCACCGAGTTAACTCAGCGCTGGGTGGCGGAGTCGTCCCCCACCCCAAACCAACATCTGTTGCTTGTTAACTTGACTGCTGAGCGAGACAGAAGTCAGTGGAGTGTGCAACAGGGGTTTGCCTCCGCTGTGCGGGTATACATTGCACTGACGAGAGAAGAGGACTGCTCCTGCTGTTAAGGAGTACAATAGAGAGGTTAGCCGAAGCCACACTTTGGAGGCTGTCGTTATAGCCTGGCTGTGAGGAACTCTTATAGCCGTGTCTACAGCCATATAAAGTCGAAACCTGATCATCATTTTACCGTCACTTATTGAGTTGTGAGCACACATGAGATGAACATCTTTTTAACGCTGTATTTCATGCACTATACATACCACTGAGCCACTTCGTGATGCTTCAGTTCGCTTGTTCAAACGTTCAAAGAAATAAATATCCCCCCACCGACCGGCTTATCTAGAAATCTCCTGACGCAACGTTGCCGTAGTGGAAATATAAATACTGGATGGCATCATTAGCACTAGCCAGTATTTGTTAGATTTAGTTTGCACATTGGCACAATGGGAACAATGAGGTAAGAAAGCATAGGGGCTTAAGTAAGGCCAGTGACCTGAGGCTGAGGTTTTATGGCATCACATGACTCAAAACGGGTCCAAGTGAAACCTCAAAGCCAAACTGTAGCTTGGAATAAATAGGAAATGCCAATCAACTGGTATGCACAGATGCATCGTCCATTTACAGTAACAACAAAGGTCTTAAAAAAGTATAATAAATGATAATAGGAAATAAAAACATCTGTCTTTTAACTCCAGATGTTTTGGCCTTAAACAGCTGGTCACCTCAACAGCCATTTAACGCTGCATTTCCACGAGCAGAGGCAGGAGTTAAAGATATAAAGCACAAGCTCATTTTATGTGCGGGCGCGTGTGCGCTAGTGACTATCTTACCTAGCGACCATGTGCTTGCTTGCTTGTTAGCTCATGTTTAAACTAGAGACCGTTTTCGCTCGGTCGTGGTGTTTAGATACTTTTTTTTGTGCAAGTTATTTGTCAGTATTATTTTTTCACAGCAGAGCGTTGTCTCAGGGCAACTTTACAATTTTCTGTTATCTAGACCCAAATCCATATTTGAGCAAGCCTAGGGAGACAGTGGAACGGGAACAACGTTTGGGCGGCCTAAGTGACGCGTAAGAATGTAAGATGTAAGAATTGAGTTGCCTGATTATTAAGTCTATAGTAATTGTTTTTATAAACGTAAGCTGAAATCAAATTGATCGACAGAAAAGCATTTAAAGTAAATATAGTAATGTAATAAAATGTAATGTAATACAATTCTTACAATTATACATTTTAAAAGAATAGAAAAGAAAACCGAAAATGATATGATATAAAACAATAGTGTATAGATAAACATAATATTAATTACAAGAACGTAGATGACAAGCCTTGTTCCTGTCCTGTTTCTCTCTCCACTACCTGTACATTTTCTCTCACCTGTACCTGTATAAGCTGGGTTACTATCCTCTTAAGTGTTACAACTTTCCCCTTGACAGGCTCGTAAACAGTACATTGCTATGTTATCAGTAGTTAATGTAAATATCCGTAAATTAAACATGCATTTACATATTTGCTATTATTCTAATATCATTTTTTAGACATCATTGCTCGTTTGTTTACTTTGCACTAGCATAAAATGCCTGTGGCAATGATAATGTTTGGTTAATATACATTTCGATCACTCTTAAAGGAACAAAATGTGGTCGTTTTATTAAAAAAATATTGCAATAAAGTGAAGCCCAGACTGCTTTTCCCTACATTGCTCTAGCCCAAAAATGGCATCATTGTAATTCCCTTTTTATTGGGTCTTTAGATGAAAACCCAGTCAACTTAATTTCAACTAAACTACGCTTCAGTTTATTTAAAACGTGACTGCAAAGTTCTTGCACACAAAGCAGTACATGGCAACCCTGTTGAATACCACATGCACTAGTTTTGGGGTTCTTGCAGTAGTAAAGTTGTGGAGATCTTATTTGGTGAGTCCCCATGATATCTGTTCAAACACTTGGTGATTGAAACAACTGTTGATGTGGGATTCGTTTTATAATGAGAGGTGGGGAAATGTAACGAAGACCACAGTATGTCTGTGTTTATAGTCCAGACCAAATCTGCTATTTCGGTCACTTTTATGGAATATACACATCTGGAAAGATCACACGCTGAGCTCCTCACTGTAAAATGGGCTCCAGAAATAACCTTAAGGTGGAAAGTATATCCTTTGCTAACTGACTGGTGGATAAAGATTATGTTATATCCTGTAATAAAAGTTGTACGCATTGCGTTTTGGAGACACACCAGGAGGCGCTCTGCTTTTTTGGATCATATTCTGAACATCACAAGCGAACAAGTACGTAATTATGCAAATGTGTGGATACTCATAGTGAAGGTAAATCTCACCATTAGTTTGTTTGTTTTAGCAATGGTATAATGACCATATGTAACGTGACGTCGACAACTGGATCCAAACATTTCAAACTTGGAATTTGACACTACATCATGTTTGTTTCCATGGATCTACATCATTGTGTAATAAACAAAAAAAAACGCTAACCCTGGTCTGCCCTGTTTAGTGCTGGTGACTGTTCTGAAGTTCTGTACCCTTCAGTAAATTTTTAAATGAAATTTAACAAAAAGTTCTCAGTATATGGCAAAGTTTGCTAAGAAGACTTTTTTTTATACTTACGAGGGACCTTGGTTGGGTTCGGTGATCAAAAAGGTTACTAGGGTACTATTCATTATCTTTCCCCTGTATTGTATTGGTTATTTGGGTAGTACTGGTTTGGTGTACGTATATAAGGTATAAGATATATGTATGGGTATAATCAGTTGCCAAATGTTGTCTCCCCACTCACATTACAATGGTTTGGCCGTAGGTAATTGCCTGTTAGGGGAAGGCTATAAAAGGCTTCAGCCTTCCATGGCAAGAGAGCGTGAGTGTTTAAGTGATATGGTAGATCACTATATGTTGCAGATGTGGTTCGAGGGTTGTACCAAGTAATAGTTTGGGCTGTTTTAAAAAATACCTCTAGCTGATGTACATTTTGTATTTTTTTTTGTTTTCTTCACTAATAAACACTCTTGCACTAAGTTTGTTAGTCTGCCTACCATATTCCTTGTGCTAAAATAGACATTTTGTGGGGAGCGGTACCACAGTCCTCAGGCGGTCCCTACCTGCACTATATGGTAGTGTGACAATCATGGTCTTTGTGAGCTTTAGCCTTTTCACCCCTTTTCCAGTCTGGAAAGAAATGTGGTTTCTTGTTCTTCTTCAGACTGTAGAAGGTAACTGTGGCAACCTGATGAAGCTGGCAAATGCTGCTCATGCTCAAATGTATTGGGGGGGGGGTCACTAAATGTACTTCTCACAAAAATTAGGATATATTTAAAATGAAATATCCTCTAATTTTTGTGAGCCGTGTAATTCTTTGTTCCTTTCAGTTTTCTCATACTGCATACTAAAGTGATATATCGTCTGGTTGTATTCTCATAAAGAGACTGAGAGATAATTCTATATGGTCATTATACCATTACTAAAACAAGGGTATATCTAATCCAGCGCTGGCCTAAGACTTTTGCACTGTACTATACGTTGGAATATATTGGGGGGTTAAAATACAGATTTACAAAGTCTAGTGTTTTTGTAAGGTCTTGGAATAAATGGGTCGTTAAAATTTGCAGGTCTCAGGTGTTCTCTGCAGTCAGGTGTTCTCTGCAGTAGTGGCTACTGACCAAAAGTGGGCTAGACACAGATATCCGAGCCATATTATTAACCTAGCTTATTTAGGAAATAATGAATATGTGAATAAGTTCCCTCTCTAGGAGAAGTGGATGAAATTGAATAGATGAGTTTGTGTAAGGCAGGTTACTCTGAAGCAACACATTTACCAGATTTTTGTGCCTGAAAAACACAGCATACAGGTCCACTTTGTAATCTTCATACAGGCATTTGGCAAAAAGTATTTGGAGTGAACTGAACTTTGAATTTTATAGAGTATATTAGCTAATGTTTGGCTGGCTCTGCTCACTCCATGCTCCATATTACCACTGAAATGATGACGAGCCTTTGTAACCAAGTGAATTACATGCAGTTGTGGAATACTTTCAATCAAAGAATTAGCTTCTTTTTGTGGTAGTAATCTGACATGTTGTGAAAGGGAGTATCAAGCTGAGTAGTAGTAGTACATTTCCAGCATTTAGCAGACGCTCTTATCCTGAGCGACTTACAATTAATACAGTCTTACATTTTTAAGCAATTGTTGGTTAAGGGTCTTGCTCAAGGACCCAACTGTGGTAGCTTGGCAGAGGTGGGATTTGAACCCTGGACCTTGTGGTCCAGAGTCCAGTATCTTAACCGCTAGACTACCACAGGCCAGTATGTACTGATTTTGGCTATTTACCGTTTTGTGCATTTCTCAGTTCTATGTCATATCTAATGATTGTACTCAAATATATAACGTTTAGTCACTGAAATAACATCAAAATGTAATACTGTGGTGTTTTCATTCGATCCTAAGATACTATTAAAATGACTTTAATTTACAGCCTGTGTGGCTGTTTGGAATCTGCAATATCTTTTCAAAATCCCACTTTTGTATCTAGGAATCTTTTTTTTTGAGCTTGTGGAACAATATATTTGTATGATGTGGTCTGGTGCTTGTGGGTGGAGTTTTCTTACCCTGTGGGCTAATGCGCTTGAAACTTCCTATTGCCTGTATAATGTAACTACCAACTAAACTGCTCAGGGCCTGTGGTAGCCTAGTGGTTAAGGCGCTGGACTCTGGACCAGACGGTCTAGGGTTCAAATCCCACCACTGCCAAGCTGCCACAGTTGGGTCCTTAAGCAAGGCCCTTTAACTCACAGTTCTTGAATTGTAAGAATATATCAGTTGTAAGTCACTCTGGATAAGGGCGTCTGCTACATGCCATAAAATAGGGATGTTGTAGAAGGGGAAATTCACAGAATGAAAGTCTTCTGTCCAAATAATACATGTCTTGTAAATGGATCTGGCCAATTTGCTTCTGTTTTGCTTAATGCGCATTTCTCTCAGGGATCTGGCAACCCTTCAGCACACTACCAGCAGTATTTTGATTTCTATATAACAGCTATGACATGCATTCAAGGCGAACATGAATATGTAATTTCTGCTGGAACTGTATTTGTGGAAATATTGTGTATTTGTGGGAACAATTGTGAAAAAGAGCCGGTTTGTGAGTGTTAAAAAAAAAAAGCAACCATCAGAAACATTAGCTGTCATAGCCAAGTTACAAAAGTTAATTAACCATACATTCACACACCCACCAACAATGGTCATGTTTGTCTTTACACACATTTAAAAATAAATGAAT
>JAUZST010010149.1:0-12570 GCA_034779995.1 Parotocinclus haroldoi | reverse complement strand
TCAATTAAGGCTTTGTGCCTACATTTTTGTACAGCCACTTTGAGACGATGTTTTAACACAAACTTTAAATGAAGTATATTTTGGGTAATTATCCCTATGAATCCTTTTCCACAAATCTAAACAATAATTAACACTAGAGCTTATTTGTGTTGTTTGCTTCTCTACCCACTTGTGATCCCCTTCACCAAATGCTAGAAGTGTAGTTTTGGTGAGAAGTGTGATTGATTATTGCTGATTGTAAAATGCTAACATGCTAACATACATCTCACAAATCTCATCTCATCTCAAAGTTTTCATTATTTTGTTAAATACAGAGTTAATACTAATGCCACTTTCTCTGTGAAGAACATAAAAATGAATGCTATAAGATTGCTATTTTGATCCCAGGTCAAAATCAGAAACACATCCCTGTATGTGTATGAGGGAACATTTTTTAAATTATGTATGTACTGACTAACTTAAAAAATTTAAAGAAGCAATAAAAATCTAATAATTAAATTTTACAGAACTAAGTTTTATAACTGCTAAAGCAACCTATTCCAACATTTATGCCAGTAATGCTGGAGCACAACAGCCTGAGGGTCAGCAGTACAGGACTTCATGTGCGTCATAATTACTGTAGCTCTTTGTAAGCATCTGCTGGTTGTTCTGTCTTTGACTGGATCCGAGTCAAATCAGAAATGGCAGTGAACATCTGAAAGATGATATAATGGAGCTGGTGGCAGATTTATCCCCTGCACAACACAGAGAGTCATGATCCAGTATTCACTGTAAACACTGAACTATCCATTTTTACTGACTAACTGGACTGCTGAATGATTTCTATAGTCTAGTTAACATTTGTGTAGGCTGCAGCTTTACACTGAATTGACACAGAAATGTATTCAAATTTCTTGAATCATCAATAGTAGAGAGATATTCCATTATGTTATTGAGGAACATACTTTTTAAACAGTTCACTTGTATTCTGATATAGGGTTGTATTATGAAAACATGACAAAGATCTACATTACAAAAACAAAAAAAATATGATGCAGATTACATTGTAATTGAAATTAATTAAGCATAACTAAACATATTGAAACTAATTTTTAACTAAACATATTTATCCTATTATCCTGAGATATCAGTATGAAGAATATGGTTCTGTGTGTTTCTGTGAGCATAAAGTACTTGGTTGGTCTGCCAATATTGTATGTGTGTGCTTGTGATGATAAAGATTTTGTATGTCCTGGTATTATCACCCCTTATCAGACCTCTAGCAGGCAAATGTCTACTGCTGTCGCTTTCATGATACTTTATTTAGAACAAGAAATCAGATGCTACACGCATTAATGAACTTTCCACTGGGACATGAAATGTATATTGCAGGACTGTATGGAAATGTATTTGGAAGTCTTCCAGAAAAAAAGATTTTCTCTACTATTGTACACTATTCTTTAACTGCCTGTAGCAGTCTGCCTGTTATGTTCTTCAACTTGGGAGGTTGTAATATTATAAGAACAGTAAAAGTTACTTAAATACCTAAAAACTTATAAAGTAATAAGTAAAAAGTTTGTGTCACGCACAAGTTTGTTCTTGCATTGGATGGAAAAAATGGAAGCTTTTAAATAATGTTACAGTACAAATTCCAAACTAGATCAGAGTAACAGGAAAGCAGTAAATACAATCACATAAATCTTTTTTGTGAGGTGACACAGTTAACACTTTCACAATAAGCTGTAACATTTCTGGAAACAAAAAAGTATTCCTGCCATTTCCTGATTGGAGCCATTCTTCCCCTGCCTCTTGCATAAAAGGAAATCAAATTTCCAAAACAATGCAAACGGAGCATCTATAAAGCAAAACTACATTGCAAAGAGGAAACACACTCTTTACCTTTTTTCCATCACACCTACACATTCCATTTGGTGAATTCTCACTTAATATTTCCCTAAGTGTTTCAGGATGAACACACACCCATATGTTGCATACCCATTATGGACCTCCTGGAACAAACTAGATTAATTCAGTTACTATCATTTAATTAGGACATCACCAGGGAAAACGACCAGAAATAAGAACATGGAGCTTACTCCTCTCACCACACAGCCAAGGAACAATTCTAATTATTGAAAAATAAAAATGAGAACCCCTTTGTAATGCATAAATTGCTAGCATGTTATATACTAGTGTTAATGCAAAGATCATAATGTATGTCAGTGCTGGTGGTCATAATGCAGCCAAACCAGGTCAAAATTAGGAAACTAATAAAAAAACAAATCACTTTTGCAAAATATGCAGGACATATACACTAATCAGATAATGTGATTCTAAACAGTGGACACAAGATGGGACAGAGACAGGACTAAACTAAACCAGTACTGAAGTAAATAGTATGTGTTGCATGGCAGCAACATTATGAAGCAGGAAGGATGATGTTTAGGAACTTGTCAGTTGAACCATCTGGGGAAATCTTTTAAATATGTTACTACCCGAGATCAGGAAAGAATGAGATGACACTGTGTCTTACAGTTTCATTTATAGTATAACTGATAAATATTTTACAATATCAAACTTTTATCTGGTCAACATAATTTGTTAATAAACATCCATTTGCACATTTCATTCCTACAACACATTCCAAGTTGGGGGGGGTGGATTATAAGGCTTGTAATTTAAAAAACAACAACAACATGATGTCATTTCAAGTGACTGTAATATTGGGATGTCAACATGTGACTGTAATAATGATTTGTTAGGCATTCATTCCTTGTCTTATCCACTTAATCCTGGTCAGAGTCACTGGAAAGCCTGTGCCAAGCTGTCGACATAGGGCACAAGGCAGGAACAACCTCAGACAGGGTGCCAATCCATTTATACCCTCATGCACAAGCTCACACAATAAACACATTTTTAGAATAAGCATGTATACTACTACTAAGTGCACATATGTGGTAAGTGGGGTTAATAATATGGAGAATAAGTGTGGAAGCAATTATTTGTTTGAATGCTTTGGCTGATTCGTGTACCTTTCAGGATCTTTAACAGGAGTAATCCAAATTGGTGAAAGTTTTATTCAGTCAAACTGCTCTATATTAACATTCATTATCAAATGACTAACCAAATTGTTAATAATAACCTAATGTAAAAAGTATCTGGATACACAGCCAACAAATTGGTCAATCACTATCTGGTTTTGTTATTTGCACACACCAGTAGCGTGCCTACAAGAAAGACGGGGCCAGAGATTGTTTGGATAAGAGAGCGAGCAGTTAAAGAGTGTCTGTCGCCCCCCTCTTACAATCCCTTTGACCCTTTGGCAGTGACCAAGCAAACACTGTCTGCACGCAAAGGGCCACCAATGAATGATTAACCCCGTGCATTCATTCCAAGCAGGAGAATGACTGGAAGGCCACTATAAGAAGGGGGAGGGAGCACCTTGGGTATTAGGGTAGAGGTGTGCGAGACATAACATACAGAAAGTAGAGTAGGGTATTATGCATTATTGGGCTGAACTCTCATATCCTCTAACCCAATCACCTCTCCTGGTCATTTGTTCTTTGTTTTTGTGCCCCTGTCCATGCCTTTCTTTCATTCTTTCACTCTCACTAAGTCAGCAAAAAGTAGTGCTCACAAACACCTTCGTTTCTGACACAGATGAATGGCTGAGATAGAGGACTTCTGCACGCAACCATTGTTCAGCCAGTCGCACGCAAAATACTCCTTTCGGCAAGAATTTCTGCAAGTGCAAGAATTCAAAATGTCATTTTAACCTTAATGTAATAGCTCTGTCTAACTTCTGAAGGGTTTTAGCCACAAGTATAATCTTGCTAATAAGCAGAGAAGTCATATAGCTAACAATCTAGCATTGCACAAACTGCATGCACCATAAAATAGCCTCATAAAATAAAAACATTTGCACGTACAGCAAAAGAAAGTCACAAAGGAGATCTTAATGTATTTGTAGTTTTTTTTAGACAAATGTGAGACCAAACAAACGAAAACAAGATTTTTAGTTAAGAATATTGTTTCTCAGGTCTTTCTCATGAGGGAAAAACTCTAATCTCACGCCTTTCCATTCTGCAGATATCTCAATAAAGACTCACATTTGTCTCACATCTGCCATTATCTTAATTCTCATCTTTATCTGATGTTTCCTTTTGTCTATTTCCATTTGTCTATGATTTTGTCAATTTCCTGCCTACCCCAGTCACCATGGAATGGGACTGATGCAGAAAACAGAGAAAAAAGGGACAAGAAAGGGGTAGTAATTAGGTGATCAAACATAATTAATGCTCAGAAACACATAGAAATTGCGTATTTACAAGAGAAAGAGTGAGAATGTGTAAATTAAATAAGCAACTGAATGATGAGTGTAATGGGAGCACCTGCATCACTAAATATACATCTAACACATCCAACCCCCAACAGCAAGTGCATTGGTAAGCATTGAATCCCAAAGGACGTTAATGCAGATGAAATCCCAGAACACATTGGAATAGTGTAAAATTTGCTTAATTGTATACAATCCCTTGGATTGTGGACTGGTGGAGTTCAAACTCTTTATATATGGTCTTGTTACATTTACATTTACGTATACATTTACAACATTGAGCAGACGCCCTTATCCAGCGCGACACACAATGTATTCTTCCTGGTAGCCAAAACCTAAATAGGCCAATAATATAATCCAAGTAATAAGGAATAGGCCAATATCATAATCTACGTAAGCAATAGCCCAAGAACATATTTCAACTAGAACATGCTTGCATCTCATGTTAGTAAAACAGCAAAAGACGTAAGCAAAAAGTTTTTTTTTGCTTTTCCAGCCTGGTGAGCATCAACGTTTCCGAGGTTATCAGAGATGCAACTGGTATGTGTCATTATATAGTTCCACAAATGTGTTCACAAAACTTTTCCAGATATGTATAATTGTATCATTTTCCTCAATACATTAGAAATTTGTTTGCATTGTCTTGTTAAAAACTGCATAGTCCCTAAAAAAGATGTTATCTTGAAGGAAACATATGTTATGCTAAATGTGTTAAATGTACTTTTTTTCATTAATGCTGCCATCATAGAAGAATAAATTACCTTTGTCAAGGGCACAGACACAGCCACATTCTATGTCTGACTCCGGCTTTTGAACTTGTCGTTAATAATAGTCTGGATGGTCGTTTTCATCTTTGGTCCAGAGAGTCCATTTAAGGTCTGGAATACTGATTCATCTGACCACAATACACATTTCCATTGTGATGGTCACGATCTTTGTATTGTAGTGCTTGACAACAGTTTGCCAAATGTATTCCATGTGATATTCTTGATGCAGTGCTGTCTAAGGGATCAGAAATTATGGGCATTCAACAGAAACTTGTGCCGGGGCCCTTTATGCACTGAAATTTCTCATGATTCCTTGAATCATTATTGTTATGCACTGGAGAGGGAGATACAGTGTACAAACATTTGTTGGAGGACATGCTTTACAATTTGTTTACAAAACTCCGAATTGTACAAATGTACTCAATGCTAAGGTATGGCAGATCTCATACAAATTCTAGGTCATGCAATGCTAGTCAGGCATGTGTGCAAAGGAGCAGCTCTCAATTATGTACAGTATGCATGTGGGGTCTTTACAGATCAAAACTGTCAGACAATTTCCTCAGCAAAAGAGTACAGAGAAGTTTGGTTCATCATTTGGAACCAGTGTAATGCAACTACTGATTCACTGTGGATCTTATACTACTTCTGTTAAAGTGAGGTTTGTCTGCTTGTTTAGAGTGATCCCTCTTGTTGGGGCATGAGGACAGTTTTACCCTTTTGAGGTAATGTAGCATGGCCTTGCTTATGATGAGCAGAGGATGTGGGCACACTTTATCACCGGTTGCCCTGCTTCATTTCATCCTGTCCTAGTAATGCCCATAGATGTGAAAGTTCTGCTTCTGTCTGTCTGTATTTGCCTCACGTGGGGCTTTGCTCATTCTCCTGGCATCCTGCAGCTGTTGTCAGCTAGTCCCAGCGGTCCCTTCTAGCCAGATCATGCAGATCACACAGGAATTATTGACTGCGTTTTGTGTTCTTCAGTGATAGACGTTGCTGACCTGCAACCCTGACCAGGAAAAGGCAGTGTTAAGGTGGGAAAAAATAAAAATAACATATCCTACTGTCCATGTTTATAGATAACAGTGTGACATATATGGTCAGAGATCAACCATTGTATTCCAGGTACTCCGGTATTCTCCCACATTTATCAAAAATTGCCCCACTGTGAATGTGTCTAACTAATATCAATATAACCTTGCACTTGAATCCATGCTGATTTGATGATAAATAATTATCCTAACATTTTTTGGTACTATTTATTATATTGTTTTTTAGTAATTGTTGTAAATGCACTATGCTCTTATCCTTGATGTGTTTATGCATTTCCAGTGACTGCATTAATAAGCATTTTTATGTTTGGGGTCATGGTGGGACCAATTGCTGGGTCTTTGGCAAATTCATACAAGGTGTCAGTCCAGCACTCTGGCCTCCTCTTCCTTTGATTAAGCCAAATACTGTATATTTATGAGTGACATTTCAACCCATCTGGAAGTCATCAGGAGTCCGTAACCCAGGTTAGTGTGGTAATAAACTGGCTAAAATTGCTCTTACCCCACGAGAGCCAAACTGTGTGCTTAAATTTAAACTATTAAACTTTGTGAATGTCTGTTGGAAATTTACTATAAAAGTCAACCTAATTCAAAGTATTATAATTTGTATAATATAATATTTTATGAGTCAACAGGACTTTCACTTATTCGGTTTAATAACGTCATTATCAGCATCAGTGACATACACAGAAAGTTATATCTATACATGTATAAAGTTACATTAGAACTAGTCATATATAAACATTCAAGT
Organism: Parotocinclus haroldoi; assembly: GCA_034779995.1. Classification (NCBI taxonomy): domain Eukaryota; kingdom Metazoa; phylum Chordata; class Actinopteri; order Siluriformes; family Loricariidae; genus Parotocinclus; species Parotocinclus haroldoi. The sequence goes on along the minus strand of JAUZST010010149.1, from coordinate 5,688 downwards.
CAATGGCAATGTGGAGTTATCAATTAATCTAACATCCATGTCTTTGGACTGTACAATGAGATAGGGATGACATACAGACTCCACACAGAAAGGACCCAAGCTACTCCACCCTGGGATTGAACCCATCATGAGCCGCCATGCTGGCCTTATTTTAGAAACAAAATTAAGATATCTGAATACCAAATCAGAAATACCGCAATCAGATTTGCAATATATCTTGTGGTTCAAACGTTATCAACACAGAAGAACATTGCAACACCAACTGGGAATGTTGCCTGTGATGTAAAGCTATTTGACGTGTTCACTGTGCTGTCCCTGGTGCTGAACACAGAGCTAAAGGTGCAAGATCCAGTCATTATTAAACCACAAAAAATCTTTGTAGAAATTCTGTAACAAACCACCTCGATGAGGTGCTAAATATGGTGTTCGTTGCTGATTTTCTCGACATACACAGTTTGTTTGAGAGGACCCCAGACATAAAAGTCAAGTGGTGTGAGGTCAGGTGATCTGGGTAGTCATTCCACAGGTCCACAACGGTCATTCCAGTGACCAAGGAATTGAATATCCCATGACTGATTAACACTTGCTCCATAGTGTGACGGAGCCCATTGTTGTTGGAAATAACAGCCATCTTCAGGCAGAATGTATAGGAACACTGTTCCCTATAGCATTGTCGGGTAACACTTAACATTATGAGTCAATTCAATTCAATTCAATTTAATTTTTTTATCGCTTTTTACAATGTAGCATTGTCTCAAAGCAGCTTTACAGTAATACAATTATCTAAAAGGCCAATTCCAAGTTGAGCAAGCCCAGGGTGACAGTGGAAAGGAAAAACTTCCCAAAATGGTAGGAAGAAACCTTGGGAGGAACCAAGACTCAACAAGGGACCCATCCTCCATGGACAGCCTAGATGTTAATTAGACAAATACTAAATGTATATTAAAACTAAAATTAGTTTAAAATAAATAACAAATTATTAATAAAATTTGAATTAGTAGTAGATATAATAATAATAATAATTCAAATTATAAAACAAAATTGATTATATAATGAGGTATAAATGTGTTAGCTGACTTAAATGCAGTTGAATATGAAGTAGGACTATAGTAGGATATAATATAAATGAGTATAGGACTCTGGCAAATATACTCCATTAACCTCAAATTTTTATTTGTAAAAACATGAGCTACTGCCACTCAAACTGCCAGCTTACTGTGTGCTTGTTTGCCTGCTTAGTAGTTGCACGCACTGTTAAATAACCTCACAGTTTCCATTAAAACTGTCATCTCTTATCACGAGTTGCGTGCCATATTTGAAAACACTCTTCACCTCTCCCTCTGGCTCTGGTTTCATTGCCTTATTAGACTGCCCTTACCTGAAATATTCAGTCACCAGCAACTTTAATAGATACACCTGTTCAGCTGATTGTTAACGCCAATCACATGGCACCAATTTCAATACAATTTGGTATGTAGACCTGGTCAAGATGACCTGCTGAAGTTCAAATCAAGCATCAGAATGGGGACAAAAGGTGATTTAAGTGGCTTTGCATGTGGCATGGTTGTTGGTCATGCTAATCTATTGGGATTTTCCTGTACAGCCATCTCCAGAGTTTACAGAGAATAGTTTATGCCAGAGGACAGGCCAGGTCAGGTTCTCTTAAAAAATACTTGTTCTTTTCAGCAGCGTGCATGCTAATGTATGAGGTTTGAAGAAATTGCCAAACCCTCATTATGAATTTACTGGAGAGATACAGTCATGGTCGAAATTGTTGGCACAACTAAACATTTTCCAGAAAATGAAGTATTTATCTCAGAAATGTTTTGCAATTGCAGTCTTTTATACACATTTATTTCCTTTGTGTGTATCGGAACAACACATATAAAACAGGAAAAAAGTAAAACATAATATAGTTTCATGCAAAACTCCAAAAATGGGCCGGATAAAATTGTTGGCACCTTTTTAGAACTGTGGGTAAATACCTTTGTTTTAAGCATGTGGTGCTCGTTTAAACTCACCTCAGGCAAGTAAGAGGTGTGGGCAATATAAAAATCACATCTGTCGACATTTGAATGAAATAAAAGGTCATGGCAGGAGACCCTGGACGACATAGAGACATAAAAAGCTAGACTGCAGTTTGCCAAAATGTATATGAGTAAGAAAAAATCCTCGCAAAACGTCTTGTGGACAGACAAGACCAAGATAGAGCTTTATGATAAAGGACATCATTCGACTGTTTACTGAAAATGGGGTGAGGCCTACTGGGTGCCTTGATTGTGTGCAAGACATCATGAAATCTGAAGATTACTAAAGGTCGCAATGTAGTGTCCATTGTCCAGCTCATGGGTCTTCCAGCAGGAAAATGGCCCCAGACATACTTGAAAAAGCACAGAAAAATAGATGGAAAGAAAGCACTGGAGAGTTCAGCCAACAATGAGTCCAAATCTGTGAAGAGATCTTAATGGGATTGCTTTTGGGAGAAGGCACCCTTCAAAGATGATATACAAAAGCAGAGCGGTCCATAATTCCAGGTGAGAGGTGCAAAAAGCTTGTTGTTGGTTATAGGAAGTGACTGATTTCAGTTATTGTTTCACACAGGTGTGCAACCAGATATTAAGTTGAGTGTACCAAAAATTTTGTCCGGCCCATTTTTGAAGTTTTGCATGAAATGATATCACATTTTGCTTGTTTTCAGTTATGTGTTGTTCTAATACACACAAAGTAAATAAACATGTGCATAACAAAAGATGTGTAATTGCAGTACATTTCTGGGATAAATACTTCATTTTCTGGAATGGGGTGCCAACAATGTTGCACATGTTGTACATGTTGCATACCAGTCATTATGCTAAAACAATAATAATTCACATCACACATACTGTTTACTGTGGTCCTGCAGGCCCGCAATAATCTAATATTAATCTATTTTCAACTAATGTGCATAAATGTATCTTAAGAATGTATCCCACATTTGCACACACCCGAATAATTACAGGTGAGCGACAGGAGACTGCGGCCTAGCGCACATCACAGCTGCTTCCCACATCAGTGACTTCCTGCCACAGATCCACAGATGTCGTGCGGGTAACTCGTTTTCTCATGGCACACTTCAAACATGAGACTTCAAACCTTTTTTCTCTCGCTCGGTTTAGGGCAGTGGCACGCTACATATACACCTAGGCACACTGATGAACAGACTGAGATAACCGCTATATACCAAGGACTCACGAAAGAGGAAGCGTCCTGCGTGCAAAAGATAACCAGTCACACATATAGCGATACAATCAATACACCTTCATCACACACTGTGCATGCAATGGATACAAACATGGCATGGTAAAAGCATGCATGCAAAAACGTACATTTGTGTCTAAACATAATCTAGGTCACAAAATCAGAAAATATTCTCAGCACTATCTCTAAACACAAGTCCTCAGTCAATCCTACTTGAAAACATTCATTTGCATGCTATGTAGCATCACACATGGATACACACACCTGGACTAAAAAGGCACTGTAATGTAGTATCCTAAGGTCCTTCACAGTGGTTTGACTTGCATTCGTCCTTTGTGCTATGCAAGATCAGTACTGAGACCAAAGGAACGCAATAGAGGTATAGGTATATTTGTGTTCTCCCATTCATACAACAGGAATTCAAACTCAAACAGGAATATTATGATATGCGCTGAGTAATCTGTGTCACCTCCTTGTGCGTGCTGCACTGCAGCAACCTCACTGTCAACAATAGAATGCCCAAAGACTGCAGCTTTGCTAACAGTTTTAATGACTCTTGGTAAATGCACCTACTGCAACCATCATCATTTATTTTTAGCCTGTTGGACTCGGCTATCAAATACTGATAGATAGTGATTAACTTTTATTGAAGGGAATGCGCCCGGCTGGTTGCAAGGCCAGTGCTTGATCTGAATGATGTCATTCGCTTGTGTCATGGAGCTTTATTTATCTGAAATGTATTATCCAAAGAGTCACACCATGCCAGCTCACACGCAAAGGTGCCTAACATGCCATGTGAAAACATTAAATCATGACTACCTTGATAAACAAATAAATACAGTAGTCTATGAAGTAACGTGGTTTATGTCGACTGCATATATATTGTTTAGTATTTAGTGTTTTAAAAAAAGCCAAGACCTTGATGTTCAGGAATGTAAATCTGAGAAAAAAAGATGTAAACAACCATATGACAGGGAAGAATGTGGTTATTCTATTGACAGACAATGGTCAAATTTCAACATGTACAACCATAAACAGACACTTTATTAGGTACACCTTGCCAGTACCAGGTTGGACCTGGATCAAGTTGCCTCAGAACTTCCTTAATAAGTAATGGCATAAATTCAACAGAGTGCTTGAGACATTCTTCAGAGAGTTTGGTCCATATTGACATGATTGCATTACATGGTTGCTGCAGACTTGCCGGCTGGACCTCCTTGATGCAATTCTCCTGTTCAATTACATTTATGGGTGCTCTATTGGGTTAAGCTCTGGTGACTGTAGAGGCCAATTGAGAACAGTGAACACATTTTCATGCTCAAGAATTCAGTTTTAAATTTAACAGTGTAAAAGAATGGACATGGTCAGCAGCAATACTCAGGTAGGCTGTGGTATTTAAGGGGCCCAAAGTGTTAGAAAATCTCCACACCATTACACCATGACCAGCAGCCAGAATTACTACAAGGAAGGATATATATATATATATATATATATATATATATATATATGCTTTCATGCTGTTTGTGCCTAATTCTGACCCTACCATTCGAATGCTATAGCAGAAATCGAGACTCATCAGACTCATCAGACATCAGACTAGGCAACATTTTTACAATGTTTTGTTGTCTAATTTTGGTGAGCCTGTACAAATTGTAGCCTCAGTTGCCTGTTCTAAGCTGACAGGAGTGAAATCTGACGTGGTCTCATATTTCCATGTGTTATTTGTTCATATATGCTGTTATAAATAACTTTGCTGTAACATAACATTACCTTGGTTGTAAGTTACGAGTTCAAAACAGTCTGGTTATTCACCTCTGAGACCTCTGGGATTTCCACACAAAAAACTTTTTCACACTTACTGGATGTTTTCTCTTGTTGGACTGTCTTCTGTAATCATATGGTTTACAAACAACTGTGCATAAAAATCCCAGATCATCAGTTTCTTAGATACTTAGCCAGCCCATCTAGTACCAACAACCATGTCACTTCCAAAGTCATTTGAATGCCGATGCTCAGTTACCATACCATACCATACACAGATGCATTACGTAGCTGGGGTTAGATTGTCCAATAAAGTGGCCAGTGAGTACATAAAGCAGTGTTTTTTTGACTGGGAGAAAACAGTCCCAGATTAATTATTGCACATACAAAAATTAGGGGATACTTCAAAACGAAATATTCCATGATAAAATATCCCCTAATTGTTGTGAGCAGTGTAGGTTTAGGTTATCAGTCTATTCCTTGATGCAACCCCCAGTAATCAATTTTGTCACACCCACGGGCGGTTTCAGCGACCAAACCCACCCTATCACATGCACTCCGTCACCCGAATTCTCATCATGCACTCATTACACACACCTGTATTCCATTTCACCGCCACTATTTAGTCACTCCCTGTTCACTCTTTCATTGCTAAGTCACTTGGTCCCTACCTTGTCACTCGGCGTTACT